>CAUYQU010045595.1:0-84758 GCA_963574635.1 Cheracebus regulus | reverse complement strand
GACCCGTGTGGCTCCTCTGCCAGGAATCTCCCGGTCTGTGGGCAACAAAAATTCGTCGGAAAGTGCGGCGTTCACTCGTTCTCTGCGCTTTCACTGGGAGCTACATTCCTGGGCTGTTGCTAATCGGCCATCTTGGATCTCTCTTTTTCTTTCTTTTCTTTCTTTCTTTCAACAGAGTCTCTCTCTGTCGCCCAGGCTGGAGTGCAGGGGCACATTCCTGGCTCACTGCAACCTCTGCCTCCCAGTGTCAAGTGATCCTCTCACCTTAGCCTCTCGAGTAGCTGGGGCCACAGGTGCACACCACCATGCCTGGCTAATTTTTTTGTATTTTCTGGTAGAGACGTGTTTTGCTGTGTTGCCCAGGCTGGTCTTGAACTCCTGAACTCAAGCAATCCACCTGCCTTGCCCTCTCAAAGTGTTATAATTACAAGAGTGAGCTGCCCCACCTGGCCTAAAACTATTTTTTTTTTCTTTGAGACGGAGTCTCACTCTGTCGCCCAGGCTGGAGTGCAGTGGCATGATCTCAGCTTATTACAACCTCTACCTCCCGGGTTCAAGTGATTCTCCTGCCTCAGCCTCCTGTGTAGCTGGGACTACCAGCATGTGCCACCATGCCTGGCTAATTTTTGTACTTTTAGTAGAGACGGGGTTTCACCACGTTGGTCAGGCTGGTCTCGAACTCCTCACCTCGTGATTCGCCCACCTTGGCCTCCCAAAATGCTGGGATTACAGGTGTGAGCCACCACACCCAGCCAACTATTTTTATAATAATTCTTAATATGTTATCTTTTTCACTGGGTTAACACTGCTCTAATTATATAAGAGCAATATTGGATAAAACTGCTGGTGCCTTAGCAGGAATCAAGGCAGTCTTTCACTGCCTTGGCACACTCTTGTAGTAAAACATCTGCCAGTTTCCTTTAAGAGTGTTCTTACCCTCAGACACATGTCTTTTCCTTATTCTATATGGTAAAATGGGAAGCATAAATGTTGCACTTCTACATTCCAAAGTATGATTTTCTTGAGGAAAAGCATTGTGCAGTTGTTTGAGTTGTGAACTGATGTGATCTGTTTTTCATGGAACACCATTTTACTTGAAAGAATGACTGACAGATGATTATCTAGACCTCAGTATTTGGCAGACATTTTTGAAAATGAACAAAGTGGGCCTGGTGTGGTGGCTCAAGTAATCCCAGCGCTTTGGGAGGTTGAGGCGGGCAGATCATCTGAGGTCAGGAGTTCAAGACCAACCTGGACAATATGGTGAAACCCTATCTCTACTAAAAATACAAAAATTAGCTGGGAGGTTACAGTGAACCGAGATCGTGCCATTGCACTCCAGCCTGGGCAACAAGAACGAAACTCTGTCTCAAAAAACAAACAAACAAACAAACAAAGTGAACCTGTTATTTCAAGGAAAACAACTGAAAGTATTTGTTGCCAATGATAAAATTTCATTTTTCACACAAAAGTTAAAATTTTGGAAACCTTACATCCATCACCATGATTGTGACAGTTTCTCAGTGGTTAAATACTCTTCTGATGAGATCAATGGTGATATTAACAAATGTGATTTTAAAAATATTATATAATGAAATGTGTCTCATTTGGCAGTAAACCATTATTTTCCAGATGACCAATGCATATTACAAAATCATGCATGATATTACGAAATCATACATGATACTACAAAATTAGGCCTTGGTAAAATAGTCTGCATCTTGAAAGTACAAGAGAGCAATTGATTTTTTTTTTTGATGGGGTCTTGCTCTGTTGCCCAGGCTGAATTGCAGTGTTACATCATCTCAGCTCACTGTAACCTCTGCCTCTTGGGCTCAAGTGATTCTCCTGCCTCGGGCTCCCTAGAAGCTGGGATTTCAGGCATGTGCCACCACATCCAGCTAATATATATGTTTTTCATTAGTAGAGATGGGGTTTCACCATGTTGGTCGAAGGGTCTCGAACTCCTGACCTCAGGTGATCCACCTGCCTCAGCCTCCCAAGTGCTGGGATTACAGGCATGAGCCACCGTGCCTGGCCAACAAGTGATTTTTAAAAACTTTTTGTTTTCAGATTATTTTTGACTAACAGAAGAGTTGCATGAGTAGTACAGAGTTTCTTTATACTTATCACTCAGCTTTACCTTATGAGAACATCTTATATAACCAAAGTACAATGATCAAAACTAAGAAATTGATCTTGTTACAATATTATTAACAAGTATAATAATTATTAAGATTTCACCAATTTTTCTACTAGTTCTTTTTCTGTTCGAGGATCCAACCCAGGATCTCACATTGCATTTAGTGCTGTGTCTCCTTAGTCTCTTCCAGGCTGACAGTTCCCTGGTCTTTCAATGACCTTGACACTGGAGAATGACTACTGGAGAATGTCCCTTAATTTATTTTTTTCCTGACATTCTGTCAGGATATATTGAGGTTATGTGTCATTTGGGAGAACACCACAGAGGCAATGTTGTCTTTCAGGGCATCGAATCAGGTGTATATTATGTAGATAGTACTTAGTGATGTTACCTTGACCACTTGGCTAGAGTGGTGTCTGCCAGAATTCTCTGGTGTAAAGGTCCTATTTTTCACTTTGAAATTACTCAGTATTTTGGAGAAAGCAACGTTACAGAGTATAAAAAGTCCATTAGGTAATTCAGATGCTACATTGCAACTAAAGAAATGATTATTCATTGAGTTTAGGTATAATAGCAAAGAAGAAATAGTCACAGTATATGAAAAGACTTAAGATTTGGCTGGGTGTGGCGGCTTACACCTGTAATTGAAGTACTTTGAGAGGCTGAAGTGGGAAGATTGCTTAAGCCCAGGAGTTTGAGACCAGGCTGATCCACACAGTGAGACCACCTCTCTACAAAAAATTAAAAAATTAGCCAGGAATGTTGGTGTGTGCCTGTGGTCCCAGCTCCTCAGGAGGCTGAGACGAGAGGATCTCTTGAGCCGGGGAGGTCAAGGCTGCAGTGAGCCATGTTCACACCACTGCACTCTGGCCTGGGTGACAGAGTGAGACCCCTTCTCAAAAAAACCAAAAACCAAAAAACTTAAGATTTGAAACTTCCAACTGCATATACTGTATCTGTGTGAGGCCAGATTTCTTCATATCCTTTGACCAGAACAACGTATTCCAAAAAACTGAATGAAAAAGTACATGAGAAAACCCATCTGTCTTATATGAAGCCAGGCATTAAAGAGATTTACTGGGCATACATCTTTGAAATTTCACAACAAATAAAGAGATTTGCAAAAGATGTAAAACAATGCTGCTCGTCTCCTCTTACCTTTTGTTTCAGAAAATAGTTGTTTATGTTACAGTTTATTATAGTTGGTTTTTAATGGATGAATAAATATTTCAAAATTTTCTCAGTTTTAATTTCTATTGCAGAGAATGTTAATAGACACAACTCCTGTTAACAAAGTATCTTGGAATCCTCAGTAATTTTAAAGTGTAAAGGGATCCTAACCCCAAAAAGTTTCAGAACTGTTTTTTTTTCTGAATAATAGAGAAGATATATCTTAGTAGGGGGATCTTTTCTTCTGGACCAAATAAAGATTTAATGAAGGACTCTACCAAGGAGTCTTGGCCCTTGCAGGGAAGTTGCTCAATTATCAGTGTACTCAGTTGGCAGAGGGGGGGGATTGCCTTGTACTATCTCTAAGTTTCTTTCAACCCCAAACTATATGATTTCAAATCACTATCATTGTCAGCATGGGCATTATGCAGTCATAATCTCCCGATAATGGTATTTACTAGGTGAAAGATGAAGGTTATATATAAGGATATAACGCAGTCGTATTTGTGAAGCAGGGACTCCAGGGACTTTACTTTTTGGGCCTGTGAAATTATTTCTTTCACTGTTCCCTTAAAAGAATAGAAGTTTTGATGATTATTGGATTTTACTCTAATGAACAAGGGAAAGATTTTTAATTATTGTTGAATATTTTTATCGTCTTATGTGTATCACAAATTTAAAAATGCATAATTTCTGAGAATTTTTCTGCTATAATGTGTGTAAACTTATGTGAATATTCATAAGTATTTACATAAATCATTTAAATTTGTTAATGGGTTCTAAATATACCACTGATGTCTCCGTTGAAGTAACTCAGGTTGCATATCCGTTATATCCTTACAGGCTGGGTGTGGTGGCTGACTCCTGTAATCCCAGCACTTTGGGGGGCTGAGGCGGATCATGAGGTCAGGAGTTTGAGACCAGCCTGGCCAACACGGTGAAACCTCATCTCTACTAAAAATACAAAAATTAGCCAGGGGTGGTGGTGCATGCCTGTAATCCTAGCTATTTGAGAGGCTGAGGCAGGAGAATTGCTTGAACCCACAGGCAGAGACTGCAGTGAGCTGAGATCACGCCACTGCACTCCAGCCTGGGCAACAAAGCAAGACTCCGTCTTGGAGAAAACAAATCAATCAATAAAATCCTTATAGTCTTTATGAAGTTAATTAGTTATTTTGGTTTTCCAAAAAAATTGTTAGGTCTATATGTACAAATAGAGACTTAAAAATGTACCAGCCAGAATATATTAAGAATCCCCAACCTTGGAATTAATATTTTTGTTTTTTAGTTTAAATGAAGGGAGACTTGATGGCTTAGGTTTTTTAAAATGGGGAAACAAAATGGTGGGGAAGCCAGTAGTAGCTCGTTCTGTTAAGTATCAGTCTAAATCAAATGTTAAACAGGATCCTGCATTCTTGTAAAGTGGAATTTGTAATGGAAACTGCCACAGTTGAGGGCCAGCTCTGTCATAATCACCAATTTGAGCATCTCTGATATTTAGCAGAAATATAAATATCTAATGCAGTGTGTGTGTGTTATACTTTCATAGCAAAATACTGTAACTGATTTTGAGCCAGATCCTTCCAGTGTTTTTAAACTACTGTTTGGAAATAAGATTTAGAAGCTGAACTAACTTTGTGAGAGCTTCTAGAATTTGGTAAACTATAGTAAAGTTAACTTAGCATGTATTATAAATACAATAGAAATGTATAATTATGTCTAAAAAAGTTTCATCAAATTTTAAAGGTTTCTTTAAGTACCATTTTAAGATACTCATAGAACCCAATCTAGGAGGAAAATGCTCCTCACTCCCAGCAGGAGAGCCAAATGGAGCACAGCGCTTTAGAGCAGAGACATGAGAGCCAGCTGCCTGGGTGCAAATCCCAGGGCCGCCACTGAGTAGCTGTGTAACCTCTGTTTGCTTCAGTGTACTCGTCTGTAAATGAGATAATATCCATCTCCCTGGGTTGTTTTGAAGATCTAATGAGATACTTTGCTTCAAGTGCTTTGTTCCAATTATTGTTTAGTTAGCAATTGTTAAGTTTTAGGCAATTTCATGACATCTGAATTTTTATCTCATTAACATTGTCCTCAAGTAATGTTTTAGAGTAAGTTACATCTGGGAAGATTTGGTATTCGTAGGGCATGGTAGAGTTCTGGTAGTATGTTGGCATTTTAAGAATCCTTGGATATTATTTGGTCCAACTCAGCCCGATATGTAAATTACCTTTCTAATATCCTGTTGACCGAGCCCCCAACCTTTACTTGAAGTTAAAACATCTCTTGACTCTTGGGAAATTCTTCCTTATGTTGTGCTACAGTTCACCTCGCTGTAACCTCTCTCTCAGCCCTTACTTCTTCCTTGTAGAGCTACATAGAATTTTTGTCTAACAAATAACCCATCCGAATGGTTACAGTGAAGCAAATGGGTTCTGGACAATTACATGCTGTATAAAAGTGGCCTGAACGGTGTGTGTCAGAGTTGAGGGAGCTCAGAGGACTTTGCTCCCCATTGGTGAATAAGGCTCAGATTTGTAGTTAGAGCTATCCTGAGCTAGTTGGGAACACTTTTGTCCCACTGAGCCTGTGATGGGCTTGTGAGCCAGACAGGGGATAGACAGTGGCTGGGTCTCTGGGCCCCCCCACTTGCACAAAGCACCCCCATGCATTGCTATACTTGTCCTATCCTGAAGGAGGAGTTTCTCTGTGCCTTAAAAACTCCATCTTATGGCCAGGTGCAGTGGCTCATGCCTGTAATCCCAGCACTTTGGGAGGCTGAGCTGGGTGGATAACCTGAGGTCAAGAGTTTGAGACCAGCCTGGCCAACATGGCGAAACCCCATCTCTACTAAAAATACAAAAAATTAGCTGGGTTTGGTGGCGGGCACCTGTAATCTCAGCTTCTTGGGAGGCTGAGGCAGGAGAATTGCTTGAACTCAGGAGAGACAGAGGTTGCAGTGAGCCGAGATCGAGCCACTGCACTCCAGCTTGGACAACACAGTGAGACTGCCTCAAAAAACAAATAAACAAACAAACAAAAAAACAAAACTCCATCTCCACATACTTGTTCCTTGTCTGTTTCTCCTTCTACATAGAATGGAAGCTCCATGAAAGCAGAGGAGAAACTGCTTATCTTGTTTGCTGCTGTTCTCTAGTAGCCACAGAACTTGGTACATCAGTTAGTAGGTGTTTGGTATTCATATGATGGAATTAAAGATTGACTCTGAACTCTCAAATGTAAATAAATTTTCAATTTGTGCAGGAAAATAAACACTTTTATGTCATGCTCATTCTTCAGGCCTGAACCAAAGGGGAACCTGTAAGAGGAGGGGAAATTAGATTTCAGAAGTGTCTGTTACTATTTGTAACTTTCAAATACATCCAGAGAAAAGTATCTTTTGTCTTTTTGATACTTGAGGATTTTCTAGAAAGGAAAAGTTTCAACTCTTATTGGAGGCAGGAGTATATATCAGAATTGTATTTTAAAATCGGCCCAGCTGGATAGTAGCTTCAAACTGCAGCCAGGGGGATGTGTTATGTGAGTTTAGCTTTACTTTGAGTGCTAATAGAACAAATTTGCCAAAAACATGAATTGTTAAAAAATCATCAAAACATTACAATGCAGGAGAAAAATGTAGTGAAAATTCCAGTATGCAATGTCCAAATCGTTGCTTTTTATGGAGGCTTTAAACATTTTCTTAGGTAATTTACAAAGATGATTGGACAGCGTAGAAAATGCGTGTAAAGTTAGAATGATATTAGTTAAGAATTATGAGCAAATGATTAAGGAAATCTGGACCCCTTTTTTCTTTGTTTGTATCTTTCTTTAATATGCTAGTAGTTGAGTTTTCCATAGAATTGGGACATCTATTTAGGTCAGATCTCATTGGCATATTCCTTGGGATATCTTGATTCAGGGTTTTCTTTTTTTTGTTTGTTTGAGACGAAGTCTCGCTCTGTCACCCAGACTGGAGTGCAGTGGCAATCTCAGCTCTCTGCAACCTCTGACTTCCAGGCTCAAGTAATTTTCCTGCCTCAGCCTCCCAAGTAGCTGGGATTACAGGCATGTGCCACCACACCTATCTAATTTTTTTTGTATTTTTAGTAGAGATGGAGTTTCACTATATTGGCCAGGCTGGTCTTGAACTCCTGATTTCAAGTGATCCACCTGTCTTGGCCTCCCAAAGTGCTGGGATTACAGGTGCGAGCCACTGCACCTGGCCTTTTTTTTTTTTTTTTGAGACAATCTTTTGTTTTGTCACCCAGGGTGGATATGATCTTGGCTCACTGCAGCCTCCACCTCCCGGGTTCAAGTGATTCTCCTGCCTCAGTCTCCCTAGGAGCTAGAATTACAGGCGTGCGCCGCTATACCTGGCTAATTTTTGTGTTTTTAATAGAGACAGGGTTTCGCTCTGTTGGCCAGGCTGATCTTGAACTCCTGGCCTCATGTGATCCACCTGCCTCAGCCTCCCAAAGTCCTGGGATTACAGGTGTGAGCCACTGTGCCTGGTCCCGATTCAGAGTTTTCTCTGAGAAGAAACTCCCTTTGATTTTGGAACCCAGGAGGCTGGCCTGCCTTCTAGTCTAGGTTCTACAGAACCTTTCCCTACTCTCTGGCTTGGCTTAATCACTTGATTCAATAATTTTATGACTTTGAGTGAGTTACTGAATGTCACTGTACCTTAGTTCTTTCTTCTGCAAAGTGAGACTAGTTATAGTGTATCTCAAGGTTGTTGTGAGGAATAAACAAGTTAATACATGTCAAATGTTTAGAAGAGACCCTGGCACAATAGTCAATACTCCATAATGTTTTATTAGCCAAATGTGGTATTTTGTGTGTCAAATAATGGAAAAATAAATAAAAGAACTTTGCAAATTTAAAATTCCTATACAAATTCAAGGGACTATTGATTGTCTCTGTGTATCAAGGGTGACCTTAGTATTTGCAAGCTCTCTCTCAGGGCCACTAGCTGTTCTTCCGTTTACACTTCCCTATACAGGATATGGAGTTAATTTCTAGGAAATTAGCCATTAATTACCCATTAATCATGAACTAGGAATGCTCTCAGGAGAACCAACTAGTTAGAACATGAAATAACTTTGAATCATCTAAGCTTTACCTTTACTTGTAATTTTAACTTTGTTGAGTTTCTGAGTAAAGGGGTAAAAAAGCTACTCTGCTCTATTATTAGATTCACTGTGTTCATAAGGCAAAATGGAAAAAATAATTAGATAATACAGAAAGAAAAATGACAATTTTAAGGAGAAAGTTTTTGCTTTTAAATAATTTTCTATGTTAATTAAATTCCATGGATGTTTTCTACAGAGAATGCAGTAGGTTTTGAACATGGTTTTTCCCCTCTGCTCAAAATGTATTGGCCATTATATTTCACAGGACTTACGTCATTTTCAAAAATAGAGGTAATTAATTGTGAAGTATTTTGATGTTCAGCAGGCAAAGGAAACATATTACTTTGTGTAAACAGAGGTCAATATGGAGTCTTTGAAGTCTAAATTATTGAACTATTTGCCTAAGGACAAACTTCTTAACTGTTTAGGTTTCCTCTGGCCTGTAATAAACTACAGTGGTGGGAATAACACAAAAAGTCCTGTATATAAAACGTTTGAGTCCTGCTTGCAAGCATGTTTGACCCAAATCTGCAGGTTTACCTTTGAGTTACACTGCAAATTAGGGACCTTTATTTCCATTTTCCTCTCCTTGTAGTGGTTTAGTTGGTTCATGGTTGATAAAGACAGAAGCATATGTTTCTGGGAATGGTAAACTGTAATTTTGTTTAAGTTTTAAATGATCACTTATTTCTGGAACTGGCACTGGGGCCGAAGAATGTTTATTATTTTCATGTTAACATGGGAATGAGTCTAAAGACTAAGTGACATTTTTGCTTGCTTGTATTTTACAGCTTCCTTGGGCTCTAGCCAAGGTGACTTGGTTTTGCGAGAGTGAAGAGGACCTACCTGCCTTATAGTGCAATCTTGTTTTTTTTTTCTTTTTCTTTTTAAATTGTTTATGTCTGCAATGATCTACCTTAAGGACATTTGCAGAGTAAAAGACAAACTGTTACTGGTTTTAACAAATGGACAACCCAGGCAGGTGGGCATGGTGCAGGTTGTGTCCCGGCTTGTGAGGTCTAGCAGATCTTGTGGCCTTTGGACAGGCTTGCCTTGGGGAGGTGGAAGCACAATAGTGATGGTTTCTAACTTGAAGAGACCTTTGGGACTCCAGTCCAGAGGTGTTTACCTGTGTGTACTGGGTGGGATGTGTGTTGTGCTTCCTGGCATGGGGGTGGTGAGAGATGTTTCCCACCTAAGTGGACAGGGAGAAAGCATCTGATTGGCACACAGTGTGCAGAAGTGGCACTGGCCCAACTCCACACTCACTTTTCCAGGATCATTCTCTTTGCACCAAGTTCCAACCCTGTGCCTTCTCACTGCTTTGGGGACTGTTGAAGCCACAAGGAGGAAGTTGCTACTCCTTATGCCCTTCACTCTTCCTGTGCCCCAGACCAAGATCTGTCAGGGAGACCCGGTCTTGGACTCCACCTGAAATCACTTGTGTATCTAATAGCTTTCTTGGTAGTTTTTCCTCAGGGGACAGACTCCCATATAAAGTACTGGCTGGTAAGACTGCAGCTCCTGTTGACCCACTCACTGTTCACACAAGCCTAGGAACAGACTGTAGAACCCAGAGAAGGCTCTGGGTGACCTCTGTTATTTAGCAGCTGCTCACAGCACCAGTCACTGTGGCAACTGGGCTTTGTTTATGAAAATGAATGAGGACCTTGAGCCTGGGGCATCCATACCATGGACAGAGCTCCCCCTGGAAATAGACAGGCTGCCAGATTGCCAAGGCTAAACCAAAACAAAGACACACCAAACACAAGTAGCCAGGATGTACTCTGTCCTTGGGGGACGAGCACCAAGTCCTGATTGCCTGTATCCCCCTTCAGCAAGCAGAACCCTGCCAGGGTGAACTGATCTTGGTTATGCCAGAGAAAGACAGAGACAAAGAACATAGTACTAGTGTAGGAAGTTTTTGAAACACAGCCTTGCATTGCTCAGGTGTTGCCTCTAGTTCTGGTTTTAGATGGAAAGAGTGTTTAGTACCAAAGATCTGGCTTTTTGAAAATGTTATTTCAGGCCCTGCCTTTATGTAAACTGTAACGATCATTTGGGTCTGTACTCCAGAGTATTAGGCAGGAGGATCACTTGAGCCCAGGAGTTCTGGGCTATAGTGCACTGTGCCAATTAGGTGTCAGCCCTAAGTTCAGCATCACTGTGGCGCTTCCCTGGGGACTCCCAGGGGCCTGCCAGATTGCTTAAGGAGAGATGAACCGGCCCAGATCAGAAATGTAGCAGGTCAAAACTCCCATACTAGGCTGGGCGTGGTGGCTCATGCCCGTAATCCCAGCACTTTGGGAGGCTGAGGCGGGTGGATCAAGAGGTCAGGAGATCGAGACCATCCTGGCCAACATGGTGAAACCCTGTCTCTCTGAAAACACAAAAAATTAGCTGGGTGTGGTGCTGCGTGCCTGTAGTTCCAGCTACTCAGGAGGCTGAGGCAGGAGAATCGCTTGAACCCAGGAGGTGGAGGTTGCAGTGAGTAGAGATTGTGCCACTGCACTCCAGCCGGGTGACAGAGCAAGACTCTGTCTCAAAACAAACAAACAAACAAAAAACACTTCCCATTTTGATCAGTACTGGGATTATGCCTATGAATTGACACTGTGCTGCAGCCTGGGAAATATAGCAAGATCCTGTCTCTTAAAAAAAAAAAAAAAAAGACCCCTTGTCTGGAACAACTGAATTTGGAGTTTGTTGTCCTCTTAGAGTCCTTGCTTTCATAGTGATTTTCTTCTGTGTCCAAAGCATCTTTCGTAGTTTTAACTCCTCATGGGAATTGGTGAGCCATGGACATCATCTTGGAACACATGTTGAAGCCCAGAGCTTCCTTTGAGGGAACTGCTATGTTCTGGGTGCTTCTGGTATTCACAAGTTCTATGGCTGGACCCTGTTCTATTCACAGGTTCTTCTGGTATTCACAGGTTCTATTCTATGGCTGGACCCTTCTAGCATGTGTGCCCTTTGGCTTCACTTTGTCAGAACCACAGCCAGTGCATGGAGTCTTCTGATGCCATCCTGTGGCTCTCTTCCCTACACCATGCCTTGTTATTGTTTTTTTTTTTGTTGAAGACAGTCTTGCTCTGTCACACAGGCTAGCCTGCAGTGGGGTGATCTCAGCTCACTGCAACCTCCACCTCCTGGGTTCAAGTGATTCTTGTGCCTCAGCCTCCTAAGTAGCTGGGATTACAGGTGTGCACCACTATACCCAGCTAACTTTTGTATTTTTAATAGAGATGGGGTTTCACCATGTTGTCCGGGATGGTCTTGAACTCTTGACCTCAACTGATCTGCCCACCTCACCCTCCCACAGTGCTAGATTACAGGTGTGAGCCACGGTGCCAGCCACAGTGTGCCTTGTGACTGCATGTCTGCTTGGGTCATGGGCTAGGTATTGTGGTAGAGGGGGTGGGGTTGGGAGATAGAGAGTGCTGGGATTGGTGATTTGCCAGCAGAACACATGCCCAGGAAGATGGCCAGAAAAAGAGGGACTCCTTCACATACATGTAAGTCAGCCTTAGCCTTAAAGCTTAAAACACCCACTCACTGCATTGAGGAGTCTTGAGTTCCCTCCTTGCCTGTGCTTCCTGGTCTGACTAGTTGCCAGGGGATTGGGAGAGAGGGACCTGCAGTGGGAGGGTCCTGGAACTGCAGTGACAGTAATACAGGCTTAAACTAGAATTCCTTCCTGGAAGAATTTTGGTCTTCCTCTACCCCAGCAGCCTTTCACTGCTTGACTTTAGTAGTGTGCCTTGGGGCCTGAGCAGCTGCTGCTCCTGTGGAGGTGACCATCCAGAGGGACCCTTTCACAGCTAAGTTCACTTGCTCCTCCATTTCTACTTAAGGCCAGTACAGTTATGGGGGTGGCTGCCCCTGTTTGCTCATAATAATTCCTTATGAGCTCTTCTGTTGATAAACTGAACTGGATCAGCTTTAGTTTCCCTTTAAGGATTTAAGTTAAAGCATAACCACAAGTGTCCTATTGGTTTTCATTCATTTCAGTGCTGAACATTTGTACACTGGGCTGTGGATTTGATGTTTCCTTCCTGTCTTGGCTGAGATACCTGTGTGAAATGTGAGTTTGCCATTTGGCAAACTCTTTTTCCTTTGGCTAGTTAATGAAGCTGAAATATTGATGGGGGTGTGAAGTTAGGGAAAGAGGAGGTGTGAATGGTGATATCTGAAATTTTTCCATGGTGCAGGAGAATCCAGTGCTTCACCCTGAGTCATTGTAATTAGGGTAGGAAGTAAACCCTTTCAGGTTTATTCTATAGCGATCATGACAGGCTATCTTGGAGAAGGGATAAAGAAGACTATGAAAGGTTGTACTGTCCTGATGTTGTCAGGCTTTGAGCAGCAGACCTCAGTGTGATCTGAAGAGCCAGTGTACCTGAGTGTAGATGAAGCCATTAACCAAGATGATGTTCCAGACAGTCGGCAGCTGAACTGAACTGGTGTCTCTGCATCCATTCACAGTTACCCAGTGTGCTTAATAACAAGTCCGTTGGGAGTTCTGCCTGTACTGGCCATAACTACCTTGCATTCTGGATGGGGGTCAGAAAAACTGAATGGATCGATTCATTCACTGAGCAGTGAGTGACTGGAGCTTTACTGAAACTAGCTCCTTTCCAGCTTTTTGATGACATACACTATTATTGTTGTTAACAGGTTTGCTAAAAAAGTGAACCTGGGAGAGTCGAGGCTTTGTTCCTCTGTCAGCACTCAGATATTTCCTGTGGTCATTCAGTAAACATTTATCAAGTGCTTACCGTGTGCCAGGGACTGTGTTGTCATAACCAGTAACTTATTCTTCGTTAATGAATTATCTCATGTGAGCTTTGCGCAGTGGCAGTATCTTAGCCAATGAGGTTTATCGGAGGCGCAATTATTGCTGATTGAATTATCTCATGCGGCATGAATACAAAGAAGACTTAAGAAGGGGAGGATAATGGGGACCTTTGTGTCTCTCTGCTCATCCTTTGGTGCCATCATATCATGGAAAGGAAGTAATCGTCAACTTAAATCAGTTTACTTTGGTAATAGTTTTTGAAAAGGTTTGGAGCAGGAAATTGAAACTGTTGAGAAATAGGAAGTGTGGGGATTTACTGCTGGATTTTTCTTGTTCCTGCTATCCCAGGGACTTGATCCCAGTTATCACTGATAATGGACCCCTTTTATGTTTAACTGTCTTGTCAGTAAGTCAGTGACACATGCTAAGAATAGAAACCAGTACCATTCCATGTTGTAACTGCCAGCCCGTACATGCCCCGCTGGTTCTGTTGTTGCGATTGTTGCTACAGTGCTTAATATCAAACGCCAGCCTCATGCCTGACACTTTACATTACACCTACAGGGTCCTCACTCCAGGAGCTTACCTTCCCTAGAAGTCCAGGACCTTTTCTACGCTGGCACCACAGGAATGGGTGAAGGGCAAGGGAATAAAGTTTTCCTCTGCAAAATGTGGTCTTTGCGTGAATCAATAAAGGCAACTATGTTCATCTGTTTTAATAGGCCAGGCCTGTAGGTAATTTTTTTTTCTCCGTTAAATTCTGCTTTTAAAATGGTTTAGGGTTGAGTGTAACAGGAACAGTTTGATTATTCTCTGTTCTTCGCTTTTTTTCTTTTAAAATATGTGACTTGCAGTGGTTGACTAAGTGCTAGACTCTGAGGGGAGGAAGTAAGACCCCTGAAACTCCTAGTCCCCTGCCCTGTTGGTGCCTCCTGACCAGTGTGGAAGACAGGCATCAGGAGACATGGTCAGGACTTTCTAACAAAATTTTTAACTTAATAGTGGATAGGAGAAAGTAGAAACATGACTAATTTTATTCCATACTTAGGTTGTTTTGTCTGTCTGCTTTACTGGCCATAGGGTCATCTTCAGCTGAAGAAGGATGTGCTGGTGCTTAGGAATGGCTGTCAGGGGCCATTGGTGTGCTCCGTCACACAGGAAGGGCAATGCTGGCTTCAGCTAAGAGTGAGAGAGAGCTTCTTTTTCCCAACACCCAGTATGCCTCTCATTGGCTGAGTTGACTCAGCTTTTTCCCATCCCCCGCCCTTGAATCGGTCCTTGTAGAGTAATGGAGTTACAGTGATTGGCTTAGGACAGTCAGCTGGAGAACCAGTCACACTGCTGGTGAGCAGTGTGATTTGGCCTCCCACCAAATATCAATGTGAGTGATACTTAAAATAGAAGAAATGCACTTGTAACAGAACCATGACTTAGGGATAAGGTACTGGACAAGGTAGTGGAGACGCGGTCATGGCCCTTGTTTGTGTTTCCTCAGTTTCCTCAGCAGCCTTCGAGGGGACCCTGTAATGTGCTAGCTCACTGTGTACCTGCCTCTTTCTCCCGACTCTGGGAGTATAGCTGCTTAAGACCAAGGCACTCTGTCTTACTATTTGTGGCCACTGTAGCTGGCACTTAGCAGGGACTTAATACGGGTTTCAGCAAATCGAGCGGAAAGGATACTTCATATTCCTTTGTGTTTAACTTTTCTTTTTTTTTTTGAGATGGTGTTCTGCTCTTGTTACCCAGGCTGGAGTACAATGATGTGATCTCAGCTCACCGCAACCTCCGCCTCCCAGCTTCAAGCAATTCTCCTGTCGCTGCCTCCCAAGTAGCTGGGATTACAGACGTGCGCCACCACGCCCGGCTCATTTTGTAT
Organism: Cheracebus regulus; assembly: GCA_963574635.1. Taxonomy (NCBI): domain Eukaryota; kingdom Metazoa; phylum Chordata; class Mammalia; order Primates; family Pitheciidae; genus Cheracebus; species Cheracebus regulus. The sequence goes on along the minus strand of CAUYQU010045595.1, from coordinate 69,642 downwards.
TTTTAGTAGAGATGACGTTTCTCCATGTTGGTCAGGCTGGTCTCGAACTCCCGACCTTTGGTGATCTGCCCTCCTCGGCCTCCCAAAGTGCTGGAATTACAGGTGTGAGCCACCACAGCTGACCCCTTTGTGTTTAACTTTTATCAAACATTGCTTGAAACAAGTGGACTTTTTGTTTTTTTTTTGAGACTGGGTCTCACTCTGTCACCCAGGCTGGAGTGCAATGGTGTGATCTGGGCTTGTTGCAAACTCTGCCTCCTGGTTTCAAGCAATTCTCCTGCCTCAGCCTCCTGAGAAGCTGGGACTATAGGCACCCGCCACCACCCCCAGCTAATTTTTGTATTTTTGGTTTTGCCACGTTGGCCAGGCTGGTGTCAAACTTCTGACCTCAGGTATCCACCCACCATGGCCCCCCAAAGTTCTGGGATTACAGGCGTGAGCCACTGCACCCGGACACAAGTGGACTGTTGATAATCTATTCATTGCATATTTTATAACAACTTTATTGAGCTATAAGTCACACACCATACAATTCACCTTAAAGTGTACAATTCAGTCATTTTAAATATGTTATCAGAGTCATATAACATTCCCACCTCAGCCTCAGCCTCCCAAGTAGCTGGAACTATAGGTATGTGCTACCACCCTGGCCAATTTTTGTATTTTTTTTTGTAGAGATGAGGTTTTGCCATGTTTCCAGGCTGGTTTTGAACCTAAGGTGGGAGGATCGCTTGAGCCCAGGAGCTGGAGGTTGCAGTGAGCCAAGATCACACCACTGTACTCCAGCCTGGGTGACAGAGCTAGATAGACCCTATCTCAAAAATAAAATAAAAATAAAGGGGAATAATGTCCTACTTGGCATTCACAAGCACTTATTGAGCACCTATCTAGATGGTAAATAGAAATAATCCTGGGGATATAGAAATAACATGTTTTCCTTCTTCAAGGAGCTCACATTCTAATGGGAAAGATAGGCCAGTGAACACTCAATCATCAAGGTGTTATGGGAGCATGAAGGAGCAGCCTCCTTAAATAACCTCAAAGAAGGGGAAGATAAGAAGGGTCAAAAAAAGGCTTCCTAGGGCAGGTGATATCTGAAGTGATTCTTAAGAATTAGTGTAATCTACCCAAGCAACAAGGATAGGAAATGACGATTCTGTATTAAAACCAATATAGGTACACATACTTTGGAGAACTACGTGGCAGTTTCTTATAAAGTTACATACAACCCAGCCATTACAGTCCAAGGTATTTACTCAAGAAAACTGAGAACATGTGTTCACAAAAAGACATGATTGTAGATGTCCATAGCCACTTAACTGCATAATACTCAAAGGACACAACGTAAACATCCATCAACAGGAGAATGAATAAACAAATTGGGGTTTAACCGTATCATGGAAAATATTCAGCATCAAAAAGGAGCAAATTACTAATACATGCAACAACCTGGCTCTTGACTCTCAGAAACATTTTGCTGAGCAAATACAAGTCAGACACAAAAGAGCACATGAAATTCTAGAACAGGCAAAATTATAGCAACAGGAAGCAGCTTGGTAATGGCCTGGGACTGGGGATGTGAGCCACAGGGAGGCTGAAGAGAATGGAAGGGGTGGACGCAGATGGTGGAAAAATTCTCTGTGTCTTGATTGCAGTGGTGATTACACAGACGTATGTATTCATTAAGATTCATCAAAATGTACCTTTAAATGTGTGCATTTTGCTGGGCACAGTGGCTCACACCTGTAATCCCAAAACTTTGGGATGCCAAGATGGGAGGGCTACTTGAGCCCAGGAGTTTGAGACCAGCCTAGGCAACATAGCAAGACACCGTCTCTACAAAAAATACAAGAATTAGCCAAGCTTGGTGGTGTACCAGTGATTCAGGAGGCTGAGGTGGGCGGATCACCTGAGCCCGGGAAGTCGAGTCTGCAGTGAGCCGAGATTGTACCACTGCACTCCAGGCTGGGTGACAGAGCAAGACCCTGTCCCAAAAATAAATAAATGAAGTGTGCATTTTAATTTATATAAATTATACTTTAATATAAAGTTGATTTTAAAAGAAAAAAAAGAGTATGTAGCACAGAACACAGACTCTGGACCAGACTGCCAGCTCTATAATTTATTGGCTGTTTAAGAGTTAACTAGTAACGGCATTAGTATTCACATTGCGTTAGTATTTATATTACAGGCAAAGATCTAGAAGTAAGAAATGACATGGTAGTATGAGGACTACAAACAGTTTGGTGTTTGGAGAACGTAAGTGAAGAGGAAAGATGTGAAAACAGATGAGGCCAGAGAGGCAGACAGAGCTGAAGGCTGCACATCTCTATGCCCCCACACCTAGAAAAGAGCATCTGACATGCTATGGGTGCCCTTTCAAACGTTTATTTATTTTCCATTGACGAAAATCTAATGAGATACCATTATACACCCACTAGGATGACTAAGTCAAAATGACAGATAATAACAAGGTTGGCAAACATGTGAAGAAACTGTCTCCCAGGTTCAAGTGATTCTCATGCCTTGGCCTCCTAAGTAGCTGGGATTACAGGCATCTGCCACCATACCCGGCTAATTTTGTATTTTTAGTAGAGACGGGGTTTCACCAGGTTGGCCAGTTGCTCTTGAACTCCTGACCTCAGGTGATCTGCTTGCCTCAGCCTCCCAAAGTGCTGGTATTACAGGTGTGAGCCACCCTATCCAGCCATCATTACTTTTAATGGCAAAAACCCCAATTACTTTTGCACCAACCTCATAGATGGTTGGAGAGCTAAGTCAGAGTTCCCCTCATCTCGCCAACCCCTCTCTAGCATCACCCCTACCTTCGGTGAGAACTAGTTACAGTTACCTATTCAATCTTTTGCTATGCATGTATGTGCATGCATATGCACAAATATACGTAGTTTTAGAGGGTTAATAAATTGTCTCATTCTTTACATGTTCTTCTGCAATTAAAAAAGAACATATCGTTAAGATATTTCTGTCTGTACAAATAACACTTTTAAATGCAGCATATGTATTTCATGCTATAGATGTACCATTATTGATGAACATTTAGGTTATTTAAAAATATTTATTATAAATACCGTGGCAGTTAACACCCTATGCTTGTAATACTGTATAATACCATAGCAGTGATGTAAAGTTACGGTGTAGTACAGTTGTTGTATTTACATTGATAGTAGTTACAGCCTGGTGTAATTACAGTTATGATGTAATGCCTTTGAGAGACGTTGGACAGTTCAGTTGCTGCCCAAACCTGGCTGAGGAGATTAGGAAAGATTTAAACGATTCCTATTGGTCTTTATTATTGAATGACTGCACCCTCTGAAAATTATGAACTGAGCATTATAATTGCTCATAGGTAAAGGTAGGTAAGCATTTAATATGTGCTAAGTATTGTGTATTCTCTCATTTGAGTCTTATAATAATCTCTTGAAGAATGTGCTGCTATTCACTATTTTTCTGGAACTAAGACTCAGAAAGATTGTGACTTGCACAAAGTAACATAGCTTCTAAGAAGCCAGTTCAAAATTTGAACCCTTATCTTCTGAGGATCAATTCAGGTTTTCTTTCCCCATTTTCTGAAGCTTGTTCATTCTCTTCAGAACTTTAAGGAGAAAAATAATAGCAGAATGTCTTTGAAATAATGAAATCATGGCATGAGCCGAGAAGCGAAGAGTGGGCATCCTGTGGATTTAGGGGAGGGAGGTGGTAGTAAAGCCTCTGACCTTGTCACTGGGCTTGGAGGTGTGATTCATGACTTCAGGATAGTGGCAACGCTAGGAGACCTTGGTGTTTGACGGCAACGTCCTGCTATTGTAAGCTATGGACATGCCGAGAAATAAATCATGACCAGGAAGGGCTGTATGTTTAGATGCTGCTGACCACTGTAGGCTCTCTCCAAACAGGAGAATGGCTTTCAGTGGATGAATTGCCTCAGCTTCCTCTGAGTTTTAATTTGTGTAGGTCAAAGGGTTATTTTTAGTCTGTGGGATGGCTTCGCTCTTTGAGGAGTGGCCTCGCTTACAAGGTCAGTGGAGGGGGATGATGGTCAGGATGTAAGCGTTGTTTCTGAGCTCTGCCTGGACCCTGTGTTTTAGGTCCCCCCAAGGAGGTGTCTTATAATAATCTTGTGAAGAATGTGCTGCTTGTGAAGAATGAACAGCCTTTTGGAACCTGTTCTACTCTGGGAAAATGATCTGTGCCTATGGATTGTAGGAAGTATAATGCTGTTGGTGGTATAATAATAATCTCACATTTAAAAATAAGGTGTCAAATGTATTTGAGGAAGAAAACTAAGAAAATCTGGAAAAAACTCCACCATCAATAAAAAACACACAAAGCTCTAAAACTCATAATGGGTTAAATGGTGTTCTTGTAATGAATGTGTCAGCATTTTAGCACATGTGTATTCAAGTGTGTGGTGATGCAGGATGTATATAACAGAAGGCACAAATGCAGTCAGAGTTTACATTAAATCTCCCACCTCCAAGACACACACACAAAAGGTCCCACTTGAGTATGTGTAATTATATCTCTGAATACTCCCTTGATCCTATTTTTTTTTCCTTTCCCCAAACACATATTTTAGTTACTTCCACAAAGATACACGATATATATTAGCCTCACTCAGAACCACAGGGAACATACTCAATTGAATCACACCTCTCTGAGTAACGTATAAAGTGTAACATTTTAAAACACCAGGGACCAGGGCTGGCAAGGTCCACGGGGAATCCTGAAGGCTGGTTTCCAGCCACAACTGTGCTGGAATGAAAATTGAAAACAATGAGGCATGTGCAGAGTCAGCTTTTCTTTGTGTCACAGCTCAGCAGTTTTCCTGCTGTCCTAAACTTTCCTAAAAAAAAGAAAGAAGCAAAGCCGGGGGCTAAGGGGAAATGATGTAGTTGCAGTTGAAATTTTTTTTTAATAGTGAAGACTGAAAATATAAACTAGCAGCTGGTGCCGTGGGAACATGTGAAATGGAGAGCGAGTTAATGGTGACAAATCTCACTGCTCTGTGCTTGGCTGTGAGGACACATATGTGCACACACAAGCACAGAGCACACCTCACCACACACGCGATACAGACGCAGCCCTGGATTTTCATTATGGTGTGCTACTGTGGTCATCGCAAAACATGGGCTTTATTTTTTGCTTCTGCTGCTCACTTACTGTGGAGCCTTGGAAATATTACTTTATTCATTAATCAAATAATTTCACTTAACAAACAGTTATTGAATGCTTAGTATGTGCAAAGCCAAGCTAGGTGCTGTGGAGGATTAGAAGAAGACGCATTCCCTTAGATGCTGGGGGCATCGTTGAAATAATGCTCAGCTTTGGCTGGGTGTGGTGGCTCACGCCTGTAATTCTAGCACTTTGGGAGGCCGAGGTGGGAGGATCACTTGAGGTCAGGAGTTCAAAACCAGCCTAGCCAACATGGTGAAACCCCGTCTCTACCAAAAATATAAAAAATTTAGCTGGGCATGGTGCCAGGCACCTGTAATCCCAGCTACTTGGAAGGCTGAGACAGAATTGCTTGAACCTGGGGCATGGAGGTTACAGTGAGCCGAGATCATGCCCCTACTTTGTCTCAAAAAAAAAAAAAAAAAAAAAAAGATAATGCTCAACTTTGCAGCCGTGTTGTGAGAACCAGCCTGCTGCAGGACTTCACAGGAAAGAGCAAGGTGCTGCTCACAGGTGGGGAAGGCCACTGAGCACGATAGGAGGAGGAGTGAAGACGAGGCACTCACAGTGGAGCTGGGGACGCATGAGGCCTTCCTGGATGGCCAGGCTCGGGAGGGAGATAGGGCCCTGTAGTGGTAGTTGCTGACTGCCAAACTAAACTGCCCCTTAATTTTTCTGGGCCCCAGTCTCATCTGTAGAAAAGACAGTTGAGATCTTTTTGTTTCAATGTGCCAAAGAAAGAAAGAGAATAATATGTTTGTAATATAGGCATGCAGACTGCCGCTATGTTGTGTGCCTTAGTGCTTGAGAACAATTAGGTGTTTAGCCCTTTATGAAAAGTAGACTCCAAAAGCTTCCTCTTTTTTTCCCTTTCTTATTTTTTCCTTTTAAGCACCATTATCCCTAGGAAACTGTTTGCTGTAGGAAGGACATGTGGAAACTTGTTTGGTAAAATAGAAAAAAAAAAAACAGAGAAAAAGCTAAATAACTGTCAAGTCTTTTTCAGGAGTGGGGCAGAAATCCAAATTTACATACTCTAAACTTAAAGCTTTATTAATGATCATTATTTTAAATATCTGTAGGTGCATCTGTAAAAAACTACAGCCAAGACAGAGGGAGATGTAAATTATCAAATACACTGACATTTTTCTCTTTTTTTCTGGTTATCAGTTGCATCCTTCAGAAAGTGCTGATTATAAAGGAAGGCCATTCTCAGTTCTTGGTTTACTTGCCTCATAGCGCACCAAGTCAAGGTTGAGCTGAGGCCTTGTTCCAGAAAGCACAGGCTTCCTTTCTGATTGGAAATAATACGTATTTTGTTTGACCTTCAGAATACTCATGGCCTTACTGGAATACATGGGCCAACATTTGTCCTGGCAAGGCCAGGACAGTTTAAGATTGGTGTCCATAGAGATTGCTTTATAGAGCAATTAAAAGCAGTGGGAGCGAGGTGACTGTAGGAATTCAGACATTTGCATCATTTCTGGCTTAAAAATAAAGTGAGCAGTTTCAAAGGGCAGTATTTGAAAACAAACAAACAAGCACTTCTAGAAGTTTCTATCTGAACACTTGGGAATTTTGCCAAGGTCATAGTGTTCTTTGTTTTTCCTTTTTCCTTACATATTACTTTCTGAAATATGATCATAATGTTCTTTTGCAACTGACCTTGGTATGAAGAGGGGGTTGCATCTTGTATATTACACTGTGCTAATATTTGTAATATTAACATTTTCTTTCAAAAGATTGTCAAATATGGACCGTGAAAAAGTTTCCATGCCATTTGAATGTTATGTTCTTTGTGATGCTTTGTTTATAAAAATATTGTTAGATAGCTAGGGATGTTCACTACTGCCAGCTGGAGTTAGGCCTCATGGTAGTTTTTTAATGTCAGGCTAGAGGTGAGTCCAAAGCCTGAGGCAGAGTATAAAGTTATTGTTCTTATTTGAAGTAAATGCATAATTGGAGATTGTATTCTGACTTCTTGAATTCTTAGCTAGGCCAGTAGTTCTTGTTTCTTAGGGCCACAGTTTGGTTCTGTCAAATGTGTAGTTGTAGAGATGATAAGTGATAAAGTACTCAGAGATTAGATGAATTAATATATGGTGAAATTAAGATGTTTTCTTTAATAAGAATACCTATTATATGAGAGTAATTGAAAATAATCATGTCTTAATGTAGTTGAAATCCTGTATTCGTTTAGGGGAAAAAAAGTAAGTAGTTTTTATTCTGCTATGTAAAGGGAGATGAAAGAATGTATATAATTAAATTTCTTAATGCTTCATTTTGCTTTTGACATGCAAAATATAACTTTATTGCTAGGTAAAATTATACTTGAATATGAACACATTGCATGAGTTTAAAGTTTCAGTTGAGCCCAATATATGGGAACTGCACAGTTTCTAGTGATTTTTCAAAATACAGTCCCGTAAAGATGGAAGAGACTGCACAGCTGAAATAGGTGATACACTTGATTTAGGTGTACATTTGCTAATCCAGAAGAATCCGGAGCCATTCCGACACTGTAGCTGTGTGCCAGCCCATTTTGCTGGCTGTTAGTGCATGTATGTTTGCTCTATTCTCATAATTACAAAAGGAAAGAGTATCCAATAAAAAAAAGAATAGATATAAAATAATATATTATCCAACTTAGTATGTATTTGCTTACTGCAGTTGAGAAAGCAGGAGTGGTCAGTGAAGTGTAAGGGTTAGGGAAAAATAATTGAAAAAAATGAGCAGAAAGAAACAAAAATAGATGTTTTGATAATCTTTGTCAAATGTTTTCTCAAAGACCAGGCTCAGATTTAAAGTATTATGCAGATGTAGTCTTTGGCCTCTGGTAGCTTTCTGATAGGAATTCAGCCTTGAGTTGAACTTTGAGATGGATTGTTTTCTTTCTGTTTTTTTTTCTTTTTTAATTACTAAGTGACCAATCTGTTGTAGTTTGTTGATCTATTTTCTTCTCTTGCCATCCTTCTGTTGCTTTCTCCATGAGCTGCTGTTTATTCTGGAATGTTGAGCGCCTGCATTTAGAATTAGGATTTGTATGGCTCTGTCTTAACCAGGAATGGAGAAAATCCAACCCAGTATTTCAATTCACGGGTCTAAGTGGATTCAGAGAGGTTCTGATCCACAGTGACAGGTTCAGAATTCCCATTTCGAAAGCCCCTGTTTCATTAGGTAATGAATGTACAAGCTGAGCCCTTCCAGGTTCACACTATGGAGGCTTCTCCAGTCCTCTGTCTTGGTTGGCTTTCTTCTTTGGGGTGTTTGAGAAGAGTCTGATTACAGCCAACTTCTTTCCTTGTCAGTCGATTTTATACAAACCATTTAAGTCCAAACTTTTTGTTCAGCAGATTGAATTAGTTTATCTCTTCTATAGGGATCACACTATAAAGTTTATAGAATTCTTTGCTATCTTTTACTTAATTCATTTTAGAAAGGTATGTAATATTAGCTCCAGGTGAGGCAACCAAGAGAGGGGCCCTAAGTCAAGGAGCTTGTTAATGGCAAAGATGAGCCTGGAACCCAGGCCTTCTAGGTCCAAGTGTAGTGTTTCTTCTGTGCTCCCACAGTTCTCATTGTATGCCATGGGCTTCTTTTTTGTAAAGTAAGCAGGAGTAGTGAGGAGAAAGGAGGTTCTTTTCTATTGATTTTTCATGTATTTATTGATGTTATCTTTATATTTTTATAAAACTTTCCAATTTAATTAAAAAACCTCTCAAATGCATGATCTCATTTGTTTTCATGATGACCCTGAGGATTAGCTAGGACAGGATTATCCCTATTTTTTTTTTTTTTTTGAGATGGAGACTTGCTTTGTCACCCAGGCTGGAGTGCAGTGGTATGATTTCAGCTCACCACAACCTCTGCCTCCCAGGTTCAAGCGATTCTCCTGCCTCAGCCTCCTGAATAGCTGGGATGTCCTACTATAGGTAAGCTGGGTAGTCTTGCTATGACTACAGTGAATGAGAATTCAATGTGGGCTTTTTCTTTCTGTGACATTTATGGAGCCCCCTACTATGTGTCAGTTGCTGTGTTAGATGCCGTGTGTTCAAAAATACCTGTTTTTAGTTTCGATTAATTATTTTGAGACAGAGTGTCCCCCGTGGCTCAGGCTGGAGTGCAATGGTGTGATCTCGGCTCACTGCAACCTCCACTTCCTGGGTTCAAGTGATTCTCCTGCCTCAGCCTCCCAAGTAGCTGGGACTGCAGGCGCCCACCACCACAGCTAGCTAATTTTTGTAATTTTAGTAGAGTCGGGCTTTCACCATCTTGACCATGCTGGTCTTGAATGCCTGGCCTCAAGTGATCCACCTGCCTTGGCCTCCCAAAGTGTTGGGATTACAGGCGTGAGCCACCATGACTGGCCTCAAAAATGCCTACTTTTAAATTGCTCACAGTATAGCAGAGGTTTGTACAGTTTGGAGGGTGTTGGAGGTTAATTTTGTTTAGGGAAATAATTTCTCTAATGTGGAGGAGGTGGTAATTTAGAAGACTATGTTGTAAAACTGCAGCCAGGTATATGTTTACTTTTGTGAGAGGCTGCTTTATTTGCCCATTTATTCATTCCTGTGCATTTGGATAGAAAAATAAATATAGTTCTGTTTTGGCTCCCTGAAATAGTTTTTATATTTTCTGGAATTTCCTCACTTATTGTCTTTAATATTCCAAAGTTTTATTATGACTCATTTTGGTCATACAATAATAGAAGTAGGTGTAGGCCTGTTTGAAGGGGTTTGTTAAGTAATTTGGGAAATTATACTTTTGAAGCCTATAAATATTAATTTTTTCCTGGTGTCAAGATTTGTGTTGTGGTTGTCAGTTCTTATATGTTTTGGATGGGGGAGAATAAAAAGGGGTTGAGCATAGTTTATTTTTCTCTTTGGCTCAAATATGTCGTCTTACCATAAACCACTGAAAGCTTCCTGTTCTTGTTTGATTAAAAAAAGTACACTTCCATTCATTGTTTCCATGTAACTTCCTATACTTTTTACTAAAAAAGGTTGAAATCTAGGATAAATTATGAATTATCTCTTGGGGCAAAGAAACGATTTCATTTCAGGAAGGAGCTTAGAAAGTGAACCTTCTTGAGTCTGAGAAACAGAAATAGCCTTCGGCATGTATGCACGTGTACATACATATACATGTGCCTTTCCTTACATAATAATGATTTGCAAAGAGTAATTTGGACGCCTACTTCTGATTAACATGGAAAGGCAGGAAAGATTCCACGTCATGGTTGAATTTTAGAAAGCTGTACCATAGAGCAGCGGTGCTCGGTGCCCAGGCCACGGACCTGTTAGGAACCGGGGCTACACAGCAGGAGGTGAGCAGCAGGCAAACGAGTGTTACTGCCTAAGCTCCACCTCCTGTCAGATCAGCGGTGGCATTAGATTTTCATGGGAGTGTGAACCCTATTGTGAACTGCGCATACAAACGATCTAGGTTGCCTGCTCTTTATGAGACTCTCACTAATGTCCAATGACCTGAGGTGGAACAGTTTCATCCCGAAACCGTCCCCTCCTCCCTGGTGCTTGGAAAAACTGTCTTCCATGAAACCAGTCCCTGTTGATGAAAAGGTTGGGGACCGCTGCCAATAGAGGGGCCTTCGAGTGGCCCGTTAATGTGTTTCCTTTGTGAGGTGGTGCTTTCTAGCTGGCCCTGGACTCTATGGTTCGTGGTAGATCATTTGTACAGACCTAGACCAGGGAGCACTGGTAGGAGTATCTATTTCTATCAACAGTACTTGCTGGCACTGACTCAAGAATGAAGACAGGGAGGAATGGTGAATACAACTTCCATTGAGAAACTAGAGTGGAAAAATTTGCAAATTATGCTAAAATTGTAATTAATCTGCGCTGTACAGGTTAAATATCTCTTCATCCTGAAAGAAAAGGGGAGGTCGTCATGAGAAGATAGGATTGAGGGACCATGCGAACTTTGTCAGACCTAGTTATACATTTGGTTTTTTTCTCTTAGAACTTCTAAAATCCTTGAAGCCCCAGAAGCAATAGGAGAGTAGAGCTTTTAGCATGGTTTTGGTGTAAACTACATTCCCAACAGTTCACCTCTAGTGCATAAGTTTCACTTTCTTTGATGGTTTGCCATTTAAATTAGATTATTATGGACAGTGCCCCTAATGTTGTCACTAATATTATTATACAGTGTCAGTTTTACAGCAGGTTTGTGTGTCATGAAGGAAGCCAAAACGTTTTAGTGAGTTTCAAGGGAAATAGCCGTCAAAGTCCATATAGGTTACTCTGTGGATGGGATAGGGAGCTACCTTCTGGTCTTCATCCAGACTTGGTTGACTTAAAATTGAGTGTATAAGTGTGTAAAAGATGGTAAGTAATAGGCTTGAGGCAGAGACACAGTCCTGCAGCCAGAGTTGGAAAAAACTCCAGAATTATAAAAAGTATAGGCAAAACTATAAGACAGCCAGGTGTGGTAGCCCACTCCTGTAATCCCAGCACTTTGGGAGGCAGAGGTGAGTGGATCTCCTGAGGTCAGGAGTTAGAGACCAACCCGGCCAACATGGCGAAACCCTATCTCTACCAAAACTATAAAAATTAGCCAGGCTTGGTGGTAAGTACCAATAATCCCAGCTACTTGGGAGTCTGAGGCAGGGAGAATTGAACCTGAGAGGTGGAGGTTGCAGTGAGCTGAGATCACACCATTGCATTGCAGGCTGGGTGACAGAGCAAGACTACATCTCAGAAACAAAAACAAAACTATAATGCACAGAAATATGGGATCATTTGGTAGAGATAGTAACTAAAATCATACCAAGCTTTAATAAACTAATTAGTATTCATAACGGTAGCCTTACATCTTTAAGAAAAAAAATATAATAAATGAGTTTCAGGATGCTCAAAACATTTAAGATGGCCAGGTAGAAATTATGCATGTAGTACATTTTAGGTAGATTTCCCTTAAAAATGACTACATCACTTTCTTTTTTGAAACAAGTAAAGACTTAGTTATTTGGAAAATTTGCTATGTGGAATATCTCATTGCCAGTCAATGTTGAATAAGTGAGGCATTTACTGTGTGGTGGGAAGGTGGTTCTTTGGGCCAGATGAAGTAAGGTGGGAAGAAAGGAGTATGATATTAAACACTGAGAAGGAATTACGACTTCAAACAATATACATAGCTTTGATATGTTTTTCTGTGCAAATCTTGAAACAAAGCCTTTTTTGTTGGAGGAAATGGCATGCAAAGGATTTTATTTTCAGTTTGACCATTTGCAAGTATTAGCGCTGTCTCCATGGGAGAAAGGTGAGTTCCCTCTGGCAGTGTGGTTTAGAAAGGTTCGCTTGGGAGGAAAAGGAGCTAGTTGATCCAGAGTGGAAAATCACCAAAGCAAAGTTTTCTCCAAAATAACACACACAGATTTCAGAAAAACAGATTGCTTTCACTGAATGTGACAAACTTAAAAAAAAAAAAAAGATTCAGATTTGAAATATCATATGACACATCTGTTTTGAAAGGTTGCTTTGTCAGATACAGATGTATGTTTTACAGTATGTTACTGTGTGAAGTTTTGTCGTGAGCATGCTCAATAGATGTTTTTCTGAATAGGTATCTCATTTATCCCAGTTTTAAATTTTTTGAGGAGAGTTTATTGAACAATAGTACCGTAATTTATCTTTTATTTTTAGGCTAAATACAATTTGATTGAATTACACCCTTCTCAGCCTTTTATTGAACTGATATCTCTGCTTAGATTTTTATCTTTTCAGAAATTGCTTATTGACTCAAACACAGCAAAAATCCAAAATTTTTGATATATATCATGGCATACTTTTAAAAACCGAGATTATAAACTCCCTCACGTGCTTTTAGCAAATAAATGCCAGTTTGCTTCTTACTTTCATACCCACATTAATGCAAATTATTGGTTTAAAAGGTTAAAAATCATCGATCCTTGCTTTATTGTAGGCCTCTTAAATTGAGACCTAGGAAAAGTATTTTCTTGCAAGAGCTGCTGTTTCCTATTATTATTTTTAAAGGCAAGGTCTCACTGTGTCACTGACTGGAGTGCAGTGGCACTATCTTGGCTCAGTGCAGTCCTGACTTCCCTGGGCTTAAGGGATTCTCCCACTGCAGCCTCCTAGGTAGCTGGGACTACAGGTGTGCACCACCATGCCTAGCTAATTTTTAAATTTTTTGTAGAGATGAGGTCTCACTCCATTGCCCAGGCCGGTCTCAAACTTATGGGCTCAAACAGTCCTCCCACTGTGGCCTCCCAAAGTGCTGGGATTACAGGTGTGGGCCACCATACCCGCCTGTGATTTGTTCACTTTTTTTGATATCTATGTGAGCATCATATTTTCTCTTTATCCTGCCTGCTAGAAAGCACAGAGCTAGGGTTGGCACTGAAATGATAATAGCTTCCTTTAGGTAAGTTCCTTGATAAAGTTTCTTTTTTGCATTTTTTTTTTTTTTGCCAGAACACATCTCATAGTTGAAGACATGGTAATAATAATTGCGGTAATACAATAATAAAAATGAGTTGATCCTAAGAACAGTCTTATGGGGCAGATCCTATTGTTACCCCCATTGTATAGATAAAGAAACAGAGACAGGGAAATGGCTAAGTAACTGCTCCAGGTTACAAAGAAGGCTAAAATGTGGTGACGCTGGGATTAAACCTGGGAGACTGGCTCCATAGTCCTTAGAGAATTAGCAGCTTGGGAGTTTGGTTGTTTGGCACATGAATTCATCATTCACCAAATGTTTACGCACACATGCCCCATGCCAGGCACTGTGTCAAGCACTGGGAGAGAGGAAGTAAAAGAAGCACAGTCCTGCTGGGTGCGGTGGCTCACGCTTGTAATCCCAGCACTTTGGGAGGCTGAGGTGGATGGATCACCAGGTCAGGAGTTCAAGACCAGCCTGACCAACATGGTGAAACCTCATCCCTACTAAAAATACAAAAATTAGCCGGGCATGGTGGTGTGCACCTGTAATCCCAGCTACTCAGAAGGCTGAGGCAGGAGAATCGCTTGAACCTGGGAGGCAGAGGTTGCAGGGAGCCGAGATCATACCACTGCACTCCAGCCTGGGTGACTGAGCGAGACTGTCTCAAAAAAATAAATAAAAAAAAAAGAAGTACAGTCCTTGCCCTCATAGAATTTCTGGTAAGTAGAGGACACACAAACATATCCCCAAATAAATGAAGCAATAGATTTATAAAAGCTTGTATTTGCTATAAAGGAAAAGTATATTGAACAGGTATAATAGTTTAAGGGACCTCTGAATTTTATCAGGTACAATACAAAAGTGTAGTTCTGGGCCAGGCGCAGTGGCACTTTGGGAGGCCAAGGTGGGTAGATTGCTTGAGCTCATGAGTTTGAGACCAGCCTGGGCAAATGACAAAACCTCATCTCTACAAAAAATAGAAGACATGAGCTGGTGTGGCGCACACCTGCAGTCTCAGCTATTCAGGAGGCTGAGATGGGAGAATGGCTTGAACCTGGAAGGCAGAGGTTGCAGTGAGCCCAGATCGCACCACTGTACTCCAGCCTGTAGGACAGAGCCAGACCTTCCCCCCCTCCATCCCCTGGCACCAAAAAACAAAAAACAAACTGTGGTCTGAGCCACAGCATCTGAGCCGAGCACAATCCTTCTGTCTCTCTAAGGCCCAGTCTACACTGAGTAGTTCTGTTGATGGGCCCATAACTGCTATGAGCTCTGGAAAAACCAGCTTCACAGCTTCTCAGGGCCTCTTAGCTTCACTGTGAAAGGAGCAAGAGCACACCAGTGACCAGGTGTTCATAGATTTCTCTGCAAACTGTCAGTTCTGTTTCCCTGCTAACAGAAGCACCTGAAGTTGCGGGCTAGCTGACCTGAAGAGGAAGGAATCGAGTTTAGTCTTAATTGGGTTTGACCTATATATTCAGTTGAGTAATTTGGCATTCAGGGTTAAGCATTTGACTCATTCCTTTAACCAATTGTGAGTACCCTGATTATGTATAAACTCCTTAAAATAAATGTGTTTTAGTTCATGGCCCAGTGTGTACACATGACTGTAATTGATACTATTTTGCACAGCCAAACCAAAAGTTTGCAGATTTTCCTTTTTTAATCTATGGTCTTCTATTTGCAATCAGGATCAGTGGTTATAGGCAATGATTCAGCTCCGCAGCAGTTGTGGTTTCCTCCTTCGCCCTTTCTGACCAACCCCCTCTTACAGTTTCTCATCTTGCCACTTCTCTCTGCTTCAGACTCTGCACCCTAGACCCTGCCCACCAGCCCGAACAGAACACTCACCAGGCCTGAGCATGTCACATGCAGTGTGTGTTATCCTCCCATGATTTTACACACATTCTTACCTCTCTTTTTCCAATTTTTTTTTCTTGCTAGACACTAGTTTGCCAAAGGTAAAAAAGAGAAACGCAGTTTAGTGATCATCTTAGGTACAAGTCAAGGTCTGAGAGATGAACAGATTTGGTATTGTCATCCCTCAGTGTTAATGAGGAGCAGCTTTGTAGCTCTGCACCTCTTACTTTGCCATCAGATATTGCATTAGTAGGAATTAAGTTGTAATTTTTTGGGTATAAAGTTCAGTTTATTATTTTGAATCTAAGTTGATAAAGCATTTGCATTTTAATAAAGAAGTGTACTATCCTTCAGTTATTTTGTATCTGCCAAATTCATAGGGTAGGAGAAAAAAAGATTCTATTTTCTCCCATCCTTCAAACCTTCAGATTTGTTCTTGGTCTCTGTGCTGAGCCATTTAGGCAGTAATTTGAGGAGATAAGAGGAGATTCGTATCTCCTCAAAAATGAATTGCTGTAGCCAGTGTCTCCTTCTATCTAAGCTTCCTTCTTGTCAGAAGAACAGGAAGAGGTGCACCATCTTATAGATCAAAAGTAAATCAGGGCTAGGTGTGGTGACTCATACATGTAATTCCAGCACTTTGGGAGGCCGAGGCCGAGGCAGATGGATCACCTGAGACCAGGAGTTTGAGACCAGTCTGGCCAACATGGTGAGACCCCATCTCTACAAAAAATACAAAAATTAGCCGGGTGAGGTGGTGCATGCCCGTAATCCCAGCTTCTCAGGAGGCTGAGCAGGAGAATCCTCTGAAACCCAGGAGGCGGAGTTTACAGAGAGCTGAGATTGCGTCACTGCACTCCAGCCTGCGCGAGAGTGAGACTGTGTCTCCAAAAAACCAAACCAAACCAACCAAAAAAACCCCAACACAGTAAATCAGAAGAACAGTTGGCCAAGATGGTGCCAAATGACTGTCTTTATGGATTGCTAGAATTCTCTGGAGGCAGAAACATGGATTGTTCTCACCTTTGGGAGTTGTACTTCCAGAATGTGCTCAGAGAACAGCATTTTTTACTGTAATACTGTGCATAATTTAAAAGCTTTTTTTAGAGAGATGGGGGTCTGACTATTTTGCCCAGGCTGGTCTTGAACTCCTGGCCTCAAGCAGTCCTCCTGCCTTCACCTTCCATAGTGCTGGGATTACAGGCATGATTACAGAGAGTACATGCCCAGCCATAGTTTTATTTTAAATCTTCCCAGTGCCATTCATAGAAATAATTTCTGGGGAGTAATGCTAGGGAGTAGTATAAGAACATCTTATCTTAGATATTTTCTTAATGTTCTAAAAGTTTTTAAAGAAAACAGTTTTCGATTGGAGAAAATGTTCTCATTCATTTCTCTTTCCCTCAAGGGACTTTATGTGTCTAATAGTACTTGAAGTTTGTAAAGCATTTTCACATATAGTGCCTCATTTGATCTGTAAGTCAAGCCTGTCATAGATAAAGAGATCATGGAATGCTTGCAACCCAGCTTCCATATCTCCTGGTTCGGTGTTTCCCGGTGCTTCTGTAATACAAGGACGCCTCTTGCTATGTCCTGTGGTGACTTCTGAGACATGCCCCTGCTTCACTTGAGGTTATACCAACCACAAAGCTTTTTGCTGTAGGCCCGAGTGGTCGCTGCCAAAATGGGCAAGTTCATGAAACCTGGGAAGGTGGTGCTTGTCCTGGCTGGACGCTGCTCTGGACGGAAAGCCGTCATCGTGAAGAACATTGATGATGGCACCTCAGATCGCCCCTACAGCCATGCTTTGGTGGCTGGAATTGACCGCTATCCCCGCAAAGTGACAGCTGCCATGGGCAAGAAGAAGATCTCCAAGAGGTCAAAGATTAAGTCTTTTGTGAAAGTTTATAACTACAATCACCTGATGCCCACAAGGTACTCTGTGGTCATCCCCTTGGACAAAACTGTCATCAATAAGGATGTCTTCAGAGATCCTGCCCTTAAACGCAAGGCCCGACGAGAGGCCAAGGTCAAGTTTGAGGAGAGATACAAGACAGGCAAGAACAAGTGGTTCTTCCAGAAGCTGCGGGTTTAGATGCTTTGTTTTGGTCATAAAAAAATAAAAAGAAAAAAAGCCGTGTCTGAAAAAAAAAAAAAAAAAAACCACAAACATAACAGCAGCACTTCCTCACAGAGCTGCAGAAGTCCCCTCTGTTGGCACTTCCAGGCTGTATAGTGGTATCTTGCTTAGATTGAAGAGCACATACCCTTTATAGCTTGGCACTTCCCAACACTTGGAGAATTTGGATTCCTAAAGAAGCTCTGCCCTTTGTTTCCTTTTGAACATTTGAAAACACAGTTGAACACAGGAAATTCTCCAACATAGTTGCTCCATGATTTCAACACAACAATACATGAATATGCACTGGCTTTTGGCCCAACAAGCTGGTGGTTGACTTCTTGGAAGAGGGTTAGTTTGTTAGGAGGAAGGTTTGGATTTAGACTTTGCTCGGAGGATGAAAGAAACTATGATAAGATACACCTAAGAGCTGTGCTATAGAAACATCTAGTTTTTTTTCCCCCCCCTGAGAAATCCAAATTACAAGTTTTAGGACATGTCTACTTTTTTCCTACTAGGGATAAGCTTCAGCCTGAAGCCAGGTTTTCTTATTGAAAAACCCAGGTGGTAGAAGGGCCCTCTTTGGAGTTTAATGGTGGTACATTCCACAGCTCCATCCCTAAGGGGCTGTAGTTGCAGTGAGTTTTAATTTGAGATGGTACAAACATGAGCATATGTTATGTACACGCCAGGCGTGTTTTTGAGCTCACGGTCTTCCAGGTGTTTTTTTCTTGGAGCTTTGTTTTTGCATCATATCCTGGTGTCGGTAACATTCCTTCTCATGAAGCTCGATTAACATAAGGCTGTGCTATTGGCTGAGAAATCATCCTGGGTGCCCTTTCTTACAGATTCTTGCATCCCGTGGGGGCAGAAAGGATTTTCAGCCCAAGGGCAGAATAGATCCTGCAATACCCAGTCCCACAATCTGTGGGAGTTTGTCCCTCTTTGCAGCTGACAGCATTTCAGAATTCCCTGTGGGACAATAACAGAAACCTTATTAGCCAATGGTGTTTTTAGAATAAAATCTCCCTACTGCGATGTCTTGGTCCCAGGCTATAATGTTACCCCTTAATTCCCTCTGCATCTTTACCACTTTTATTACAGCTGAACACACGCTCCTCATTAGTACCCTGGGTGATATGGGGAATCCGAGTGCTGAAAATTATGTGGAATAGGTACCAGATGTTTGTGTCAACTTGGTGTGCGTTTGTATTTAGAATGCTTGAGGATCACATTTATTAAATGTGAAAATTACTTCCTATATCTTCTCCAAAACATTACCCCCCTCCATCAGTATTTTTGTCCATGTTGCATGAGGTATGATATTAGTAATTTCTTTTGGCACAGATTAAATTTAAAGTGTGTGCAGCAAATGCATCTGTTCCCAAATGCTTTGTCTGCATTCTGTCAAGTTTTGGAGCTGGCCTGCAGCCAGCAGGGATGTAGGGGTTCTGTAACTGAGATTGGAATGCTGTGTTGCAGCTAAAGGACATAATGAAAGGCTGAGTCCATTTGACTTTTTTCTTTAAGTGGAACTGGGAATTTAGACATTGATGTTATAGCGAGATCTTAGGGACATTTTCCATGTGTCCAGATAAGCAAGCATTAGTGAAAAGGATGGAGGAGGGCAATAGGTAAAATGAGAAAGGAGTTTCATTAAGTTTATGAAGTCTTTTAAGTCAACCAAACGTGGTATGAACCAAGCAATTTATTTTATTTTAGTAGACATGAATCAATGTTTACATTTGGCCTATGCATCTGTTCACACAGTCCCGAGGCGAGGAACTGGGAAGTGCAACGCAGAGGCAGGTGGTGCTGTGCCAGGGCAAGAGCCTGGAGCAGGAGTCTCAGAGACCCAGGTTCAAATCCCCCATTGCCACTTCCTGCTGATATGTGACCTTTGTCAAGTTTCTTAGCCTCTCTTGAGCTCCAGTTTTCCATCACTCTAAAACGGTGATGGAAACAGTCTTCACAGTGGCATTGTGAGGATCAGAAACAACATGGGCAAGACGTCTGGCCCCTAGTGGTATGGTAACCATACATATGAAGAGTTAACTTTCAGCTTTTCACATGAGGCGGTGGCCCAGGGAGCCACCATGTGCTACGCAGTGTGGCGTCAGGTGGCCCAGCGGCTGTGCATCCAAGCGATGGGGGCCTGCTTTGTGAAGGAGGCTGGTTTGGCAGTGGCCTTGGCAGTGTGGCCCTGGTGTGGGCCACCTGTGGAGTTTCTCACCACAGAGTTGATTTGAATCTGTACTGTCTTCAGGTCATTAAATGTTTTTGTCAGTAGAAGTAGCATCTTGTGGGTGAAGGGGGCTGGGTCTCTTTGCTGGTGGCTGAGGAGAATATACCAAACAAAAGAGCAGAGCCTGACTTCAGTTCAAACAAAACAACACCCAGCAAGATTTTGAGGAGATCAGATTTCTTGGGTAGCCAGTAGAGGAGTATTAAACTCAGCTTACACTTTGAGTCCAGTGAAAAGTTAGATTTCTTTGTGAGTTACCCTTAAGGAGTCCTGGACTCAGCACATACCAGATGCCCAGAATAAACTGAAATATCCAGATTTGGAGGCACCAGTGAGGAACATCTCCGGAGGTGAATCTGTATGTGCATTACTGCCAGGAAGCACTTTTCTGAAATACGCACCCACCTCTGTGGCTCACAACAATTTACTTGTAGTGGGTTACAGAGTTTCTGTGAGGCTTCAGATGAAGTATCTGCCATGCGTTTTCACGGTTAAGTATGGTGCGAAGTGAGCAGGTGGATGTGCTTATGAGCATTGTTGCTTTCAGGCATGTTCATTCTTCATCGTCCATGCTCTGGCTGATCCTTACGTGGTAATGCAGTTTCTGCTATGCTGATAAGGAGCATCATCAGAGCACCTTGCGCACTTGGCTCTTGACTGCAGGGAAGAGATTGTGTAGGGAAGACAGGATGTGGGTTTTCAGCTGTGGCCACAGGAGACACTCCCAGTCTTCTGAGCTGCCAATGAGGGCCTACAGTAGCAGCTCCAGATCTCACAGGTCACCACAAAAGTGAGCAGATGAGTCAGATGGGGTTTTGGAGCATGTTTTCCTGCTTTCTGAGCCTTTGTGGCTGGGAGGTGCTGCACTCGGGCCGCACGGTGGTCAAGTGAGGATCTGAGCTGCCGTGTTAACTCAGGCACGTGTGCTAGAGCCTGTGGGGTGATCATGCTGTTCCCAGGTAGAAGTCTTCCTGAATGGAGCTGGCGCTGGCCTTGTGTGGACAGATTGCGGAAGGAACCACGATGAGACCAAGGGGGAAGGATAGGAGACAAGTTCATGAGAGGACTGTGGCAGAGGGAGAGGGACAGGAAGGTTTGGGCCTGACCCAGAAGTGGCAGGATGAGGCTGGGGCATGGCGTGCTGACAGAGAGAGAGGGGATTGTCCTGACACCTGGAGAGAAGGGCTTGGCCAGAAGAGTGTTCGGGAAGAGAAGACAAACAGATTTGTGTTTCCCGCTTTCTGTGACAGTTGAAGGTGGGGAAGCCCCAACTGGGACTTGATACTTAGCAGCTAAAAATGCCACCTCTCTCATTTCATGGTTGGTGTTCCCCGCCCCTCTTCCCGCTTTTGGTATAATGAGGCTTTGGCTCTCAGATAAAGAGTGAAAGCAGGAAGTCTGGGAAGCCCATGCAGCATGCATCGTCCCATGGTTCTTCCCTGACCCCATAGCCTTTTTTTTTTGAGACAGAGTCTCACTCTGTTGTCAGACTGCAGTGCAATGGTATGATCTCGGCTCACTGCAACCTCCACCTCCTGGGTTCAAGTGATTCTCTTGCCTCAGCCTCCTGAGTAACTGGGACTACAGGCATGTGCCACCTCACCCAGCTAATTTTTGTATTATTAGTAGAGATGGGGTTTGGCCATGTTGGCCAGGATGGTCTCAATTTCTTGACCTCATGATCCACCTGCTTTAGCCTCCCAGTGTTGGGATTACAGGCATGAACCACCAGGCCCGGCCTCTTCCCCTTTTCTCAGTGGTAGTTGAGTGCCTACTATGTGCCAGATACTGTGTCGGAGTGGGGCAGTCAACAGCAGACAGAATGGTTGGGTTCTGTTCTTTCATGGTGTTTGCAGTCTTTGGGAGCATGTAAATGCAAAACCAATAATTGCACAAATAATTATGTATATCTAATCACAGGAAGTGCTATGGAGAGAAGCGGAGAGTACCATGAGCGTATGAAAAAATATAGCTCTAACACAGCAAGGGAAGTTTGGGGAGCTTGCTTGAGAGATCAGTAGAATGAGCAGGAGTTTGTCATGCCATGGTGGAGGGAAGGAACAGAAGCGGCGGGGAAGATGTTCCTGGAGGAAACCTTGCTATGCAGAGGCTCATGTGGGACAAAGGTTGGCACTTCTGATGAAATAAAAGACAAGTACATTAATTAGGGTAGGTTAAGCTACAAATGTCAGAAACCCCAAATAACATTGGCTTAAATAAGAAAAAAGTTTACATGTGTTTCCTATTTTTAAAAAAAGCAGTTCAGAGCTGATCTGGTGGCACAATGTTCATCAAATATCCAGGCAGCTTCTCAGTGGCTTTGCCCTCCTCGGCATGCTGCTTCTGTCTCATGGCCCCAAAGGCTTGCTCTAGTGCTACCCGTCACATCCACCTTCCAGCCAGCAGGCAGCAGGAAATGGCAGAAGAACTGATCTCCTTCCCTTCATGCAGGAAGCTGCCAGCTGCTAGCGGGATTGGGAAATGTAGCTTTTGTTCTGGGTGGCTGTGTGACCAGCTGGCACTTGGAGAAAGGAGAACAATGGCTATGGGCAGACAATGAGCGCTTCCGCGCCTCACCAGAATGGCCAACACACAGGGAGCAGGTGCCCAGGGAATGAGAGATAGGCCATGGTACGAAGCAGGGCCAGATCTTGGAGGGCTTTGTAAGTCATGGAGGTTTTGGGGCTTCATCTGGACAGCAGAGATAGAGTGATGGGTCTTTTAAAGCAGAGAGAAGCAGCATCAGACTTGGGTTTTTCTGAAGATCAGTTTGGGTGCTCTGTAGAAGATACTTTGGTGGAGATAAGAATTACGAGTGTCTTGCAGTAGTCAGGTCAAGAGAGATGATGATGCCTGTGGAGATGGAGAGGAGGGGACAGAGTTGAGTGGTCAGGGAGAGAATCCACTGGGTGAGGAAGGGGAAGGGGTGGTGTTGGGGCAACCTGAGTTCTGCATGTTGTGATTGGGTATCCATGAGACAGAAGTACATGATGAAGGAGCTGTTGAATATTCAGGCCTGGAGCTTAGAAAAAGAAGTCCGGGTTGAGTGCAGTGGCTCACTCCTGTAATCCCAGCACTTCAGGAGGCCAAGGCAGGTGGATCACATGAGGCTAGGAGTTTAAGATCAGCCTGGCCAATATGATGAAACTCAGTCTCTCCTAGAAATACAAAAATTAGCTGAGCATGGTGGTGGGCGCCAGTAATCCCAGTTACTCAGGAAGCTGAGGCATGAGAACCACTTGAACCTGGGGAGCAGAGGTTGCAGTGAGCCGAGATCGTGCCACTGCACTCCCACCTGGGTGACAGAGAAGACTGTTCGCCCCCAAAACAAAGAAAGAAAGAAGGAAAGAAAAGAAAAAGAAATAAGTCTGAGATGGCCTGGAGTTGTTTTGGTAAAGAGATGGGAATTGAACCGATGGATGTGTTTGAGAAAATCTATGGAGAAAGAGTAGAGTGCTCCAAGAAGGCCTGGCAGGCATTTTACCTGGAAGGCGGGGATGGAACAGCTGGCGGCAGAAGAGCGTCTCTCCAAGATATTCAAAGGATAACTTCATACAATCACACTGCCTCTTCCCTTTGTTGGCCAAAGAGGCTTTCTTTTTCCCCAAAGGAAATCCTCTCCCCTTACCCCTCCGCTGTGTCTGTTCTCTGAGGAGAGGACGGGTCTACACCATACTTAGAGTTTAACCTACATCCTTTAGCCTGGTCATTTCCACAGAGACTTTTCGTTCCCTCTTTTAAGTCTTAATTTTTTTCACTTGTACATTCTGTACCCTTTGCAAACTTATCTAGTTATTTTTTTCAGGATAAAATCCTAGCAGGAAGTTGCTGGGTCAAAGGGTATGTACCTTTTGTGGGGCCTTGGATACCATTGAAAAATTATACCAGTTTGCTCTCCCAAGCAGCAGTGTGACGCTGGTGTACTTTTTGGGGAAGGTTTCTTAAGGCATTTCTGGCCTTAATTTTTTATAAGCATTGCCCCCCTCTCCCAACTTTTCTTTAATGAAGAATTTCAACATACAGAGATGTTGAAACCATTGTACAGAGAAAATCTAGATTCCACAATTAGCATTTTGCAATAGTTGCTTTATCAAATATCTCTCCATCTGTCAATCCATCTTATTTTTTTGGATGTATTTCAAAGTAAGTTACAAAACGGTAGATCTTGCCCCTAAATCTATGACATTTTGATTCTCACAGGAAGTGCTGGCTGGCTGCGGTGGCTCATGCCTGTAATCCCAGCACTTTGGGAAGCCGAGGTGGGCAGGTCATGAGGTCAGGAGATTGAGACCATCCTGGCTAACATCGTGAAGCTCCATCTCTACTAAAAATACAAAAAAGTAGCTGGGCGTGGTGGCGTGCACCTGTCATCCCAGCCTCTCGGGTGGCTGAGGTAGGAGAATCGATTGAACCGGGGAGGTGGTGGTTGTAGTGAGCCAAGATCATGCCATTGCGCTCCAGCCTGGGTGACAGAGTGAGACTCCCATCTTAAAAAAAAAAAAGTATTGCACAGTAGCCCAGGCATTGGGCTGGATGTTCACTGTAGAGTGGTTGGTCGCCCCTTCCCTCTCCTCACCTGGTGGATTCTCTCCCTGGCCACTCAACCCTGTCCCCTTCTCTCCATCTCCATGGGCACCATCTTCTCTCTTGCCCTGATGACTGCAACGCCCAATGCTGCAGGACCTGCCTCCTGAGAGAGAGCCCCAACGAGGGCCAAGTCTAAAGCTTTGGGTGACTGGGGCAACCTTGAAACAGTTACTTAAGCACATTGAGCTTACTTTCCTTTGTTTAAAATGAGGCTAGTGCCACTTCCTTGTGATGTGTCGGAAGGATATGCAGCACTTAGCGTTCCATAGTGGGCACTTAATAAATGGAGCAGCCTTTCTCTGTCTCTCTCTCTCTCTATTTTTTGAGACAGAGTTTTGCTCTTTTGCCCAGGCTGGAGTGCTATGGTGCAATCTTGGCTCACTGCAGCCTCCACCTCCCAGGTTCAAGTGATTCTCCTGCCTCAGCCTCCCGAGTAGCTGGCATTACAGGGGCACGCCACCATGCCCAGCTAAATTTTGTATTTTTAGTAGAGACGGGGTTTCATTATGTTGACCAGGCTGCTCTTGAACTCCTGACCTCAGGTGATCCGCCTGCCTCGGCCTCCCAAAGTGCTGGGATTACAGGCATGAGCTACCGCACTTGACCAAAGATACCATTTCTTATATGCCCTTGGGGATGGTGGTAGATAATTCCTGATTTTTTTTTTTTTTGGTCTTTTTTGTTGTAAGGACAGTTTAATTACACGTTGTAGCTTTTTTTCTTTTTCAATCTTGGAGGGAAAAAAATTCTATGAGGAACTTCAAAAACCAACTACTACTGTAATATCAGATGGTCACGAACACTCTATTGAGTGTATTTAAACACTGAACCAAGTGTGTCTCTGTATTTTTATTTTTTATTTTTATTTTCTGAGACAGGGTCTCACTCTGTCACCCATGCTGCTGGAGTGCAGTAGTGTGTCATGACTCACTGCAGCCTCAACTTCCCTGGGCTTAGGTGATTCTCCCAGCTTAGCCTCCCGAGTAGCTAGGAGTAGAGGTGTGCACTACCACAACTGCTAATACATGTATATATATGTGTATATATATATATATATGTATATATATATATATATATAATTATTTTTTCCCATCGTATTGCCCAGATTGGTTTTGAACTCTTGGGTTCAAGTGATCCACCTGCCTCGGCCTTCCAAAGTGCTGGTATTACAGGCATGAGCCATTGCACCTGGCCTCTAGTGGGTCTCTGTAAAGAGTCGCTGTCCTGGCACTTGATCAGGGTGTACTTTCTCTTTTCTTTGACCTTGGACTGACTCATATGGCTGGAGCTCTAGCCCTTAAAGAGAGTGTTTGCCCTGTTCTGGACTCTGGCAAAACAGAGAACATAGACTCTAAGGCAAGAAGTGTGTATCCTCAGTACTGAAGACTTCCCAGCACTGGTTCCCTCCCTCTTAGCGTAGTACTCCATCATTTGATTTGTTTCCACTGAGATTTTGCCCCTGCCCCAGTGTGGAGGTGAGCAGTGTGGTGATTTAAGGAAGATCTTAATGGGTGATGGTGGCCTTATGTGGAGGAGGGCAGATCAAACAGATTGCAGGCCTTTTTGCAGATGTGTTTTTAGCCTGTTTAGAGCTTTGCACACATACAAGAATGGAACTGAAAGGCAATTTATTTGTGCTTAATTTGTGATAATTGTAAATTCATGGTAGCAGGCTCTGCAACCTGTTCAGAAGGGTTTCCCAGTGTGGGTAGCTGTAGCCAGTGTGTGTCTCCAGAATTGAGTAGGAGTGGGAGAACTTCTTGGAGCTCTGAGTGTGAAATGTACCAGACATCCCACTGCGGCTGGGAGAGCAGGAGGCCAGGCGGGCAGGACAAGGCCAGCAGGGGCAGTGCCTGCCCATATGGTTTCCCTGCACCCGCCAGGGGCTCCAGGGAATGTCCAGTCAGTACCTTCTGTTGTTGCTGTCGGGACATCTTCCTTCACCACCTTATGCTTTCTCAGAAAGCAGCTGGCCACAGTCCAGCCATACAGAGTGGGAGTGATTATTTGAGAAGGCACATACTTCATTTCAGACCAGATAACTATTATCAGCCTAGATAATTTCAGTGAGTCCTGAAATAGACTTGGCCCACCAGGCAGAGTGTCTGCTTCTGGTTGTAGACTGGCTGGTTCTGACCTATGTTTGCAAATCTGGAGAGTTACCTTTATTATTTAGAAGTCAGGAAGAACAAACTGCAGCATATTCAGGCCTTTTACCTGGGTTCCATCTGGAGGGTTGTGGTATAGTAGGCCTGGGTGATCGAATGGAGACGGTAGCACCAAGCTCACAGAAGTGTGTGAGGAGTAAGCGTCCGGCATCCCGTTCCTTCTTCCCCTGGGTGTGTCTCTATCAATCCAGCCAATGTGAAAGGCGGCTGCAGTGATGTCAGGGCTGTAGCAGCGTCTTTCCCATATTCCCTACAGCCACATCCAAGTCTCTGGAATGGTGCATTACTCACTAATCTGAGAGAAGACTTTTTTTTTAAGCTTAATGATTCATTTTTTCATTTAACAAACATTTTCTGGGCCTCTCATATATGCCAGGCACCTAGTTGAATGCTGAGGATACAAAGATGAGGACCCACAACCCTCAGAGAGGTCACATTCAACCAACACAGATGAGTATGTATACCTGTGGCTATCATGTCAATGCAGCAGTGGAGACAGGCAGAGAAATTGCAGGAGCGCAGAGAAAGAGAGCCTTCCACAGCTTGGGATGTTTGTTGTGGAAGTGGAGTGAGAGTGGAAGAGAAATTTGGGTAAAGGAAGCAGGCTTGAATGAGGACATGGAGTTGAGAAACATCCTGGTGTGTCTGGAGACCTTTAAATAAGTGGATATGGAGTGGGAAGGGATGAGAGATAGGAAGGGACTAGATCAAGAAGGGCCTCCTGTGCTCTGTGACAGAGCTCAGGCTTTGTTCGGTAGGGCAGCTCTTCTGAATGGACGGGAACTGGCCACAGAGATGCCAGCAGCAGGCATTTGCTTTGGGAACACCCATATCATTGAGCGCCTCTAGGTGAGGTGGACTGCGCCTGGGTGGAAGGTGGCATGCAGAGTTCGAGCCCTCAGACTCCATTCAGGAAGATTAGTAATTTTCTAGGGTCAGTGAAGAGGTAGAGATGGAGAGGAGTGGATGGATTTAGGATTTAAGGCTTGGTTGATTAGAGAAAGAGGGAATGAAGAAGCCGGAATCAAGTATGACCAGGATTCTACTTTTTCTATTTCAGGCTCTGCTCAGAGCCTACTACTTCTGGGAGGATTTTTCTGATCTCTGGCCCAAATTTCGCTGCATAACTCTGGCCCTGATCACCTCTACATGTTACATCTTGCTCTGTATTGTTCTTAAGTTTGTTTTGCTTTCCCTAATAAAGGGAAGCTCTGAAAAGACACAGGATCTTTTCAGATCTGGAAAGACACAGGATCTTTTCAGATCTGGAAAGACACAGGATCTTTTCAGATCTGGAAAGACACAGGATCTTTTCAGATCTGGAAAGATACAGGATCTTTTCAGATCTGGAAAGATACAGGATCTGTATCTTACACTTTTGTTGAGTTCAGTTTTATGTATTTAATATTATATATGTATGGTATTATTGGGACTTTAAGCAATTTATTTTATTTATCTCTGATTTTCTGCCAAGAGGGAAGAAGGAATTAAACACAAATGTTAAATGGAAGGTGTCCTCTACCCAGAGGAATGCTTTCATGACTTGTGAGTCCAAAAGGGAATTACAAAAATCGAATACATATCAAAATTATCCAAAAGAAGTTTAAGAGATTGGGATTTTAGAAGGTAGGCTCGCTTTTTGGCCACTTAGTCTGGAAACAGTTTACCTGGAAAAGCATCTCTGGTGGGTTGGCAGGGTCTTGATCACCCTTGCCCCTTTGAGGTAGAAAGAATCGCCATTTCTGAGTGGTTTGTGTTTGTGATTCCCTCGGCAGGTCCTGAGCCCAGTGCACTGTGTGAACTGTCACCTGTCAGTGCCTCCCATCCTGTCCAGGCCTTGATGGAGAGCTTCACTGTTTTGTCAGGCTGTGCCAGCAGAGGCACGACTGGGCTGCCACAGGAGGTGCACGTCCTGAATCTCCGCACCATGGACCAGGGACCTGGCCAGCTGCAGAGAGAGGTAGGTGCAGGTGTCAGCTCTCAGCCCACTCCCACTGAGTCTGCAGAGA
The DNA here is from genome assembly GCA_963574635.1 of Cheracebus regulus. Lineage (NCBI taxonomy): Eukaryota > Metazoa > Chordata > Mammalia > Primates > Pitheciidae > Cheracebus > Cheracebus regulus. The sequence continues at coordinate 41,037 of CAUYQU010045595.1, read as the reverse complement.
GAATTTTCTGGACAGAAGTCCTATTCTTCTCTTTTAGGATTCAACAGAGAAGCTCATGTATGAACATAAGAGAGCAGGGTTTAAAATACCAACTGCTCTCTGGATTGAGCAGCTTTAGGATTTCTCTGTCTAGAGATTGGTTGGCTCTCCCACTTTCTTGGCCCTTCATATTGGAAAAAAATGTTCATAAGAATTTCATCTTTTAGGCCAGGCATGGTGGTGGTGCACACCTGTAATCTCAGCACTTTGAGAGGCCAAGGTGGGAGGATCGCTTAGCTCAGGAGTTTAAGATCAGCCTGGGCAACATAGCAAGACCTCATCTCTACTAAAAAGAAAAAAAAATTAGCAAGGTGTGGTGGCGAGCACCTGTAGTCTTAACTACTTGGGGGGCTGAGGCAAGAGGATTGCTTGAGCCTGGGAGATTGAGACCAGAGTGAGCCATGGTCGCCATCGCACTCCAGCCTGGGAGATAGAGCGGGACCCTGTTTTAATAATTAATAATAATAATAATAATAATAATAATAATTTCGTCTTTTAAACATGATTGAGAAACCAAATAAGGTACCATTTCTCTGTCATTGTGAAATGTCTTTCCCATTTCCTCCTGTGTCCTGTCTTTCTTCTCTCCTTTGTTGTATAAACTTATTGCTTCTGCAGGATGAGTGACGGGAAATGGGAACACTCTGGAATAAAGATGGCAGTACTTTGTGCTTGCCTGAAAATCTCTGAGCGTAGCTCCTTAGCACTATCTAGGCAGCTTCCCAGAAGGGAGTAAGATTAGCGGAGGTGGTGATGATAAAGATAACACACTCATAGTTACTCGTATTTACTCTGCCCCGTACTGTTCAAAGCACTCGTACACTAACCCCATGAGTCCTACAATTATACTCATTTTACAGGTGACAAAACAGGTGCAGAAAACTTACTTGTGCAAGATCATCAACTTCAGAGAAAAATGGCCCCCTCTCTTCCATGGCTCGAAAATGGCCTAGATTGTGGGTGAATGGTCATCGTTTAGGAGGACAGATTTCCCAGCAAGATAACAGAGTGGTCTTTCCTTCTGTTTTTAAGTTTCTGTGTGTCAGAAATGTTATCACTCAGGTATTTTCTCTCCAGGGAGAGAGAAACTGCAAAAAGTCCTGATCATAGTGAAGTCTAGGAAAACTAATGCAGAATGGAATTTATTTTTGAGCTTTCTTCTGGTCAGGAGAGTTCATTTCCAAAGCCACTTGTATATGTGTCTCAGTTACCCCATCTTTTTGGGGTAGCAGGAATAAGAGAAGCACGAGATGTTAAGAAGGAAAAGCAAGCTGATTTTAATCTCATGGATGTGTGCAGAGTTGGCTCATTTCAGAGACAGATCATCTAACCTTTCCAGCAACACTGGAAATTATTGTTAATACTCTTGGTGCTTGCCATTGTTGCTGCAACTCATATTTCAGGTCAGATTTCTTTATCCCAGTAATGTGTGTTTAATTCTGAACTTACAGGGGAGAGTTTGTGGTGAGAGGGAAAGAAGGAGAGGAGGAAATGCAGCTCCTATGAAGCGTTGCTGACTCCAGCAATTCTTTAGCAGCAATAATTACTCATTTTATATATGCTTCTCTCAGAGGCACTCAGAGTGAAAAGAAAGTCCAAGCTGTTACAGAAGCAGCAACAGCAGAAAATTCTTGATGTTAAATTGTGCAGTATTGCTGTTGACTCTGAAAACAGATTCAAATAAGACTACTGAAACAGAGGAAAAATACCTCAAGGAGTGACGGCACGGCTCTCCTACACTTGCATTTACTATGTTATCCAAAATGGAATTCATTTTGGGACATGGCAGTACTGAGGATACATGACATTAGCTGGCATCAGGGACACAGTGTGTGCAGTGAGGAAGAAAAGAAAGAGGGCCTGCAAAGGGTACTCTCAGACTTGTTTAAAAACCTGAATGTTATTCTCCTTCAATATTTGTATAGTATATGCATGATTTGGGGCCAGTGATTTGAAGATGTTCCTGAGCATAGACAACTGAGGGACCTTTAGGAATTAGATAGTTATAGTTCAATACTGTTTGAAAATAAGATTTTGGGATAACTGATTTTCAGAGATTCCATCTGGCTCTGCATTGCTCACATATGGCAGACCTCAGAGTAGTTTGCATATACAAAGTGAGCGTAGAGGATGACATCAGAATGAGGGTCAGGACAATGAGAGAATGAAAGAGAAATTGTTTATGGATGGTAAGATGGGTGTGGATAAGTATTAAATATCGCCCACCCTCTTGACATATGACTGTGGAGAATATTACCACAGCTGTGCAAACAGTTTTTAAAAATCATTTGAATCTCATGACCCAGCAATTCCACTCTTAGGCATATACCCAAGAGAAATGAAAACATGTCCACACAAAGACTCGTCTGTGACTGTGGCAGCATTAGTCCAAAAGCAGAAAGACCCAAATGTTCATCTTCTGATGAATGGATAAAATGTGGCATATCCATACAGTGGAATGTTATTGAGCAATAAAAAGGGTGACATACTGATATATGCTACAGCATGGATGAACATTGAAAATCTGCTAAATGACAGAAGACAGATGCAAGGACCACATATTCCATGTATGTGAAATGTTCAGAATGCAGAAATTCATAGCGACAAAGCAAATTAGTCATTGCTTAGAGATACAGGGGAAAGAAAGAAATGAGGGTTGACTGCTCATGGTTACAGGCTTTTATTAAAAAAGTGGAGGATGGGGCGGGCACGGTGGCTCATGCCTGTAATCCTGGCACTTTGGGAGGCCAAGGCGGGTGGATCACGAGGTCAGGAGTTTGAGACCAGCCTGGCCAACATGGTGAAATCCGATCTCTACTAAAAATACAAAAATTAGCTGGATGTGGTGGCAGGCACTTGTAATCCCAACTACTTGGGAGGCTGAGGCAGGAGAATCGTTTCAACCTGGGAGGCGGAGGTTTCAGTGAGCTGAGATCGCGCCATCGTACTCCAGCCTGGGTGACAGAGCAAGACTCCGTCTCAAAAAAATTAAAAAAAAGCGAAGGAGAGACAAAAATGTTCTACAACTCTGTGAATGTACTAAAAACTGTTGAATTGTAATTTAATTGGGTAAATTTTATGGTATGGGAATTGTATGTCAACAAAACTGTTTTAAAAAACCATTTAACCTGCTGACATGCTAATGAGTCTATAAAGTTTACCTTGGCTCAATTGACTTTTACCAATTGCTTCCTCTTTCAGCTTAAACTCACCTAATGCTTTTTGTTATTTTCAAATAATAGATATGCCATGATATGGTCTATGCTAAAAATAACACCTTATCTGTTTTGGGGGTAATAGTAGGAGGGCCAGAGGCAGCCTTTGTTTAGTCTCTACCAAATTTTTTTTTTTTGAGATGGAGTCTCACTCTGTTGCCCAGGCTGGAGTGCAGTGGCATCATCTTGGCTCACTACAACCTCTGCCTCCTGGGTTCAAGTGATTCTCCTGCCTCAGCCTCCTGAGTAGCTGGGACTATAGGTGCGTGCCACCACGCCCAGCTAATTTTTGTGTTTTTAGTAGAGACGGGGTTTCACCGTGTTGGCCAGGAGGGTCTCGATCTCTTGACCTTGTGATCCGCCCTCGTTGGCCTCCCAAAGTGCTGGGATTACAAGCGTTAGCCACTGCGTCTGGCCTTTTTTTTTTTTTCCTTGAGACAGAGTCTTGCTGTGTCACCCAGGCTGGAGTGCAGTTGTGTAATCTTGGCTTACTTCAACCTGTGCCTCCTGGGTTCAAGCAATTCTCATGCCTCAGCCACCTGAGTGGCTGGGATTACAGGCGTGTCCCACTGTGCCCGGCTAATTTTTTATATTTTTAGTAGAGATGGAGTTTCATCATGTTGGCCAGGCTGGTCTCAAACTCCTGGCCTCGAGTGATCCGTCTGCCTTGGCCTCCCAAAGTGCTGGAATTATAGGGATGAGCCATCATGCCTGGCCTGTACCAAATATCGAAGGCAAATATTTTTAAAATGAAATAAGTGCCGTTACTTACAAATTAGGAAAACAATTACTGTGCTGGCTCCAAGCCCTAACTGACTATGACTCTAAAAACTGTAGTAGTTGGTTTTCTTGATGTCATCCTTAAATGTGAGGGAATCACTAAGTCAGCCCCATTTCCCCTTAGCTTGTTATTGGTACAGGATCAGTATCAAGATCTATTATAAATCACTCCATCTAATATTTTACTGTTAATAAATTCCTACCTCCCAGGTGCCTTAATGTTCTTCATTCAGCTGGGGAGAGATTTTTAGTTTTCCCGTATAGAGGCAGTGACAGAGCCTATACCCGGAAATAGTAACTGCAGCAGGTTGACAAGATTTAGGGAGACAGTTATGCTTAAGTTGGATGAACAGTTTTATAGGCCAGCAGAGAATTCGTATCAGAAACATGCTTGTTATAGCAGTACATAAAAAGCCCTTGGTACCAAAGCACTGTTTTGTCATTGGCCTCCCTGCTGGGCTCTCCTAGAGACAGAGTAGACCTATGGTTGTATTTTTCATCTGAGAACACACCTCTCATTTGTAATCATTGGTTTCAGAAACAACAGCCTTGGAAGTGAACAGGAAGCTGGAAAATGACTTTCTGGCAGCAGAGGAGAGCAGAAGAGCATAAACAATGCTGAGAGATCAGATTTATGTTTTAGAGTAAGTGGGGACCAGTGTCACGGTTCCATCCCCATGCAAACCAGCTCCTGGTGACCTCTGACTTTGAAGTGAAATGCAGCCACCCCCTTCTGTCGGACTCCAGAGTTTAATTGCTCAGGGCGTTTCCTGATTGTTGAGAAGGGTTACAGCACCATCAGAGGCTTGTTTACAGTAACATACTTTCATTAGTTGCTGGAATGGCAACAATTTTGTCTCCTATTATCTAATTTTTACTTGTGACCTGCTTTTATGTGGTGGTGTGTCTTTTCTATTTCCGACCTATCTAATTGCTTGCTTATTATGAAAAGCTGCTGAGGATAAGCCCTTAGTTAGCCATTACATATGTGTAGGAAAGATATGGTCATTTAAATTTATGTATTTGTTTTGACATTAAAGGAGCGATGGGCGTGCCACTGCCTGGCTGTAGGGGTGGAGTGGGGATTGGGAGGCTCCATTACCATGGGAAAGGGGCCAGGTTTAATAACTTTACCCGTCAAAAAGCTCATAACCCTCTGAGCTTCCCTGCGTCATTCCAGAAGAGGGTTTGGGATGAGCTTCCAGCAACAGGCATACCAACAATGTAAGCAGAAATACAGAATAAGGACCAAGGGAAAAAGAAGAGTGCAGTTTGTTAGCCATATGGGTTAATGTGGTTGGTATGATTGTTTGAAATTTGACTCCAGGCTTTTTGGCAGGCACAGCCAAATGGGATGTGTGGTTAATCACACGTGTGGCTCCAAATCACTTTTACTTTGTGCCTTCTCTGAGGACTCTGGCATGAAGCCGCCCCTTTCTTGGTTATTTCTGAGGGCAGAAAAGACCACGGTTGGGAGAAAGAGAAGGAAGTAAACACTGTTAAATGCTAATTGCTCTACTTGCCTCTTTACAGCTCTCACATCCCTCAAATAACAATACCAGCAGCCATAGCAGTGGAGACTGTGTGTCTCCTGAGGGCCATCCACCTGCCAGGCACCTGTTTGGTTCTGCCAGTCTTGTCGTCAGCCTGCAAGGGAGGCTTGGTGGTCACTGTTTTTGCAGAAGAGGATGCTTGGGCTTAGGGAGGTTACACAACCAGATGGTGAGCTGTGGAGCCAGCCCCAGAGTTGTGTCTGTTGGATTCTACAGTGCACGCTGCAAGCTTTCCCCATTCTCTACACAGTTGTCCTCTTCCTTTTAGCTTTTACTTGGTTCTGGGGTACAGAACCTGCTAGTCTGCTTTGTTAGACAGCCAGCAAGTAGGTCTGTTAGTGAGGGTTTGGGTTCTGTGCGTAGGTGTGTCATAACTCTTTCCAGTCCTTGGAGGCCTTTTCGATTCCCTTCCTTGCAGCTTTGGGGCAGTATCAAGTTAGCCTGTGTGTGGCAATGTCTCTTTTTTCCCCTTCATGGTTTAGGATTATCACACCAAATGTCGGTAATTATAAAATGCATGGCTGAGCTCAGGAGCGATTGTGCTCTATGTGGCTGCTAATCCCCATGCTAAATGGCACCGCCAAGGGGCCTTTTATGTTCTTGTCTGTTTTTATAGTAACATTCCCCCCACCCCCACCCCCAGGCCTTCAGCTGCCTTCACAAAAGTAGCTCACCTGTCCTCTGCTTATAATTTACTATTTCCTGTATCCAAACTTGCTTTAACTGTATGATAAGAGCGAACTAGCACATTAACTGACTCTTTTTGCTAAGAATGAAATGCAAGAGCTTCAGTATTCAGACTTTGCCATCTGATTTGACATCTTTTTGCTTACATTGAGGAATGTGGCAATTCAAGGGTTGACCATTTTGGAGATCTTTATCTACCTACCTACCCCATTTCCGCAATATTAATACGTGAACACCTTTTCTCTTTTTCCCCCTCAGTTATCAAGATTCAGATAAAACAGTGCTTGGTGAGGAATGGGTGTGCCTTGCCCGTCACCACTAAAAGAACTGATACAAAATCGCAAGGCTGGGTTTTGGGAGAATACATATGTGAGTGCAAAAACATTAAACTAGCTACATCCTTTTCTTTATCTTGAGCATTTTTTACCCTGCTGCTATTCATAAATGACTTCCTAATGCTAGTCCTGTGCACATGTAGAAAAGACAAAAAACCCAGGGCTATTTATGTTCGAGATATCTTATATGTGGTATGTACTAAGCAAGTGTCAAAGTAAACCCCTCACACACAGACACTGTATATTAGAATGTATTCTAAACAAATACATTCCACAAATAAGCGCTGCCTGGCGTTGGTTTAAAAGGAGGCTGTTGTGGAAATCACCCCAGCCTGACAGGGAAGATTACCTCTGAAATGGTCATTTTGTTTCCCACCAGACCTGTAACAGATGTGGTCATGCACTGCTTCATGACAGAGACAAATTCAGAGAAATGTGTCATTAGGGGATTGTGTTCTGCAGACATCATAGTATAGGTACACAAACCTAGATGGTATGTGCTACTATGCACCTAGGCCATATGGTATACATAGCCCATGGCTCCTAAGCTACAAACATGCACAGCATGTTACTATGCTGAATATTGTAGGCAATTGTAACACAATGGTAAGAATTTGTATACCTAAACATATCTAAACATCAAAAAGGTACAGTAAAATTATTTATGGGACCACCGTCGTACATGTGGTCCCTGTTTATGGAAACATTGTTATGTGGCCCATGACTGTACTCTTTCTCTCTCTCTCTCTCCCTCTTTCTTTCTCCGTCTCTCCCCACCTGCCCATTTCCTGTCTCCTTCCCTTCCTTCCCCATTTATTTGAGTACTGTTTCATTACCTACAAAGGCAACTGAATCTGTCTGTCCACATGGGATGGGAGGGTCCGAATGAATAGGACACTCATATCATTTAAAAAGAGTTGCTCCTTTACTTGAATACACGCAATGCAATTTAAATGACGACATCTGCTGGGCAGCGTGAAGGGACTGGTCCAGGCAGGGAAAGGGGAGCAGAGTCAGGGACAGCAAGGCAGTGCATCTGCCAGCTCTCACAACAGAGGACGGTGCAAGCGGGAGTCCACACTGGGCACACTAGTCAGTGATGATTTGTAGCACTTTGGGACAAGATGTTCAGTCTAAAATTCCAGCTAACTCTCAAATAGGAACTCTCCAAAAATGCAGTCTTGGACTTTTAGAAAAAGTGAAAGCAGAAATCAGAGAGGTAATAGGAAACACCAGGGTTTAGCAAACAAACCAGGACACAAGGCTGAGCTAAGAAGTTAAAAAGTGTTCCTACCAAGATGCAGGCTGGTCACGCCACTGAAATCCTGCCATGCATCACAGTAATATCCAGATGCTGTAACATTGCCCTAGGAAAGCAGAGCCCCTGCCCCAGCAGAGAGACTGAGCCTGGTTGGACTCTGCCGTTTTAGAATGAGATAATGCCGGTTTATATTCTATGCTGGCTGGACAAATTGCAAAAAACCTCTCTTATTATTACCTCTTTCCCTGGATAGAGGAGAGACTACCTTGAGCTACACCCCTGGCCCCGCCTTTTTGTGTTTTGAGATGGAATCTCGTTCTATCACCCAGGCTGGGGTGCAGTGGAGTGATCTTGGCTCACAATAATCTCTGCCTCCCAGGTTCAAGTGATTGTCCTGCCCCAGCCTCCAGAGTATCTGGGACTACAGGGTACACCACCACACCCAGCTAATTTTTGTACTTTTAGTAGAGTTTCAGTAGAGATGGGATTGCACCATGTTGGCCAGAATGGTCTTGATCTTTTGACCTAGTGATCTGCCTGCCTCTGTCTTTTAAAGTGCTGGGATTACTGGCATGAGCCTCTGCGCCCGGTCAACCCCTTTTCAAATTTGTCCAGCAGCAGCATTTTCCAACCAGGATGGTGTTTTGTCTTTGTGGAGGTTAGGGTTAGAACCCTGACCTGTACTACTGTTGCCATGGTAACTGCCCTTGACTTTTAAAAAAATTATATAATTTCCTGAAAATGTTGTTAGACAATGTTTTTACAAGAGCACCCTCCACAGTTAAAAATGTGACATTTTGTTCTTAGAACTTTTAGAAGAGTATTTATAAAAGCAGTAGACCCAAGTCAGGAGCAGGTCTGCAAATTGGAGACGCAGATGTGCCGACTGGGCAGAGGCCCAGTGCGTGCGTGTGCAGCTGCCCCAGTTTTCCAGCCTGGGCCTTCTTGCCATTGCTTCTCTGCTTCTTGACATTCTGTTTGAGAGTAAAAGGAAACTTACTGCTAATCGCTGATTGAAATACTTAAATTCTGCAGAAGTGTTTGTTGTCTTGCCTTCAATCACTCCTTCCTCGGTGTTTTCCAAATATTTCTGTGTAAATTTAGACACGTGTTTAATTATTTCACTTTTCTTCCACGATGAAGAGGCTGTGAATGCCTTGGCCCCTCTGATGCCTCAGGTCAGTTTGTTTCTCTTTTCCTTCCCCTGCCTACTTGAATGAGTGAACACCTATAAGTTCTTCTTTTCCTTCTTCCCTCTTTGTGGCCTGAGCTCATTCTTGGGGAGACCCCGATGATGCCCCTTTGACCACTCGAGGGCTGCTAGGACTAGAGGGTCCCTGGAGTCCACCTAGCCCTAACACCTTAGGGGGACCAGACCAGGGGGTGTAGCGGTGACATGTTCACTCTTAACCATGAACCTGGTGCTGGCACTGGAGTAGCCCCTCGGGACACCAACTCCTGTCGCAGAGCTGCTTCTACACATCTCCCTGCCCCGCTCTTTCTCCTCCCCGCTTATGAAGCCTCCAGTGCTGTCAAGCACTCCCTTTCTGGCACCTTCCTCTTGGTTCTCATTCTACCATTCCATCTACTTTCCTGTTTCTTTCTCAGCTGGTCACTCTTCCTTCTTAGGTTTTTTTTTTGTTTTTTTTTTGTTTCTTTTTGAGACAGGGTGTTGCTGTCACCCAGGCTGGAGTGTAGTGGTGCCGTCTCAGCTCACTGCAGCCTCAAGCCATTCTCCCACCTCAGCCTCTTGAGTAGCTGGGACTGTGCTTTGCTCAGCTAATTTTTGTATTTTTTGTAGAGACGGGGTCTCACCATGTTGCCCAGGCTCAAGTAGTCTGCCCGCCTCGAACTCCCAAAGGGCTGGGCTTACAGGCATGGACCAGTGTGCCTGGCCTCAGGGGTTCTTGAATGAGGTACAGGCCTTGGCCCTCAGTTTTTCTTTGTCTTCTCTCCCTGAGGTGGCTTATCTGTTCTTAGGATTTTGCTTGTCACTTCCTTGCTTACAACTCCCAAAACTCTGCCTGGGCTTCTCCAGTGGAGCTCCAGTCAGGTGGCTGAAGCACCCCAGCTCTTGGGTCCCACCTTGAGCTGCCAGGTGCCTAAGATGTGGACTGGAGGAGTGACTGCCACTGTGGTTCACTCCCTTGTTAGATACAGGGCTAATCTCAGCTCTGCCACTCCCCATGTGTGACCCTGGGCAGGTGACTTAATTCCCTAAGCCCTTTTTCCTCATCTGTAAAATGGAGATGACAGTAGCACTTTTATTATTATTATAATTATTATTTTGAGACAGAGTGTCGCTCTGTCACCAGGCTGGAGTGCAGTGGCTCAATCTCAGCTCACTGCAGCATTGCCTCCCAGGTTCAAGTGATTCTCCGGCCTCAGCCTCCTGAGTAGCTGGGACTACGGGTGCATGCTACTGGCCCAGCTAATTTTTGTATTTTTAGTAGAGATGAGGTTTTACCATGTTGGCCAGGATGGTCTCAATCTCTTGACCTCATGATCCACCTGCCTTGGCCTCCCATAGTGCTGGGATTACAGGTGTGAGCCACTGTGCCCAGCCAGTAGCACTTCTTTAGACAGTTCACCAACCACTGAGAAATGTCTCTGTGGCACTTAGGGCCGACGTAGGTACAGTCAACTACTAGCTAACAGTAATTTTTATTCTCTCTAAAATGGAATTTAAGAACCCTCCTAGGCCACTTCTCCTGAACCCAGTGCTGGTTTTTCAGTCTGGCTTCCCTGTCCCATCAATGTAACTAGTATATAGTGACATTGTATATAGTATATAGAATGTCACTCCCTTCTATTCTGAATGCCCCCCAGATTGTCACGTGGTGCTCCATCTTGGAACTTTTGAACCATCTTGGATTTGCCCATTCTCTTTTTTTGAGATAATCTCGCTCTGTTGCCCAGGCTGGAGTGCAGTGGCACAATCTCGGCTCACTGCAACATCCACCTCCCAGGGTCAAGCAATTCTTCTGCCTCAGCCTCCCAAGTAGCTGGGATTACAGGTGCCTGTCACCACACCCAGCTAATTTTTGTATTTTTAGTAGAGATGGGGTTTCACCATGTTGGCCAGGCTGGTCTCGAACTCCTGGCCTCAAGTGATCTACCTGCCTCAGCCTTCCAAAGTACTGGGATTACAGGTGTGAGCCACTGTGCCTGGCCTGCCCATTCTCTTTAAACCCTATATTTGGCCAATCACTATGTTTTATTGACATTGCCTCTGCAATTGCCCTTGAATTTCTCTGTTTCTCTCCACTTACCCTGCAGCCTTCTTAACTGGGCGGGGCCAGGTGGAAGATGAGGCTGGAAAGGCCACATAAGTAAGGATTTGGACTTAATCCTGTGGATTGGTGTTTCTCAAAGTGTGTGTGGTATGTGAAGCCCCTGCATCAGAATCCTTTGGTGTGTAGATTCCTGAGCCTCACCCTGGGTTTATCAGCTAAAATCCTTGCCCCACGCCTTTATTCTTAATTCCACCTGGACTTCTTTCTTATTGCTCTGAATCTTCTTCCCCCTACCACAACCTCTGCCTTCCCACAGTATGGAATTATATGAATGATATGTGTTAATTCTGCACACTCAGCTGGTGAGTGGAGTTCTTTAGGGCAGGAATTAGGTCTTGGGCCTTTTTTTGCATTATGCAAATTGGGTTATTGCATGGCACCAAGGATGTTATTTGAAGTATAACTGAAAATCTTAAGTGATTCTCATTTTGCATAGTGCCTCTTTATTTGATTTGCATTCTACTCGTTTACTTAGTGTTTGCTTCCCCAAGTCCCTCCTAACACTGGAGCTAAAGCAGGCATCCTCCATTTTGTATGACTGCTTTATTTTTTAATTAAATTTCTTTTAATTAATCTTATTTTTTACTCTGAACTCTGCAGATCTTTGATTTAGTCTTTCTAAATCATTGTTACATTCTTCTTTACTCTGAGGGGTTTTAGTCATCTGCTAGTGAACTAGTTAGTCCTTTCCATCAGCTGGGTAAAAAGCTATAAATGGTTTTCAACTCTATGCAGCTCCCTGGGGCAGCTCATTTGATCTGAGCCAGGTTTGAAGTTGGGCCACTGAGAATGATCTGTCCTCATGATGTAGGGGGTGACTCCAGCCAATTCTTAATATTGCTGGAATTAATTAACTTTGATTCCTCTAACTGAAAGAAGGCATTTTACTCTACTGTGTATTATTAAATACCTTATAACTTGATTTTTTAAAATTTTGTTTTCTTGCTCAGTGAGTACTTAAAATATCCCTGCCTATATAGTAATTTGTTCCCTGTTTAATATGGCTTTTTCCTTTGTTTACTCTGGACTCAAGTCTTTGTAGCTTGTTTTCTAAGTCAGCTCAAAAGTTGCTGGTCATTGGATTTGGCAGCCTTTGCAAGCTTTACCCACCAGAACCCTACAGGAAGTTGTGTGTCGGCCAGAAGAGTCTGTTTATTTAGAGCGTGATGTCCAGCAGAAGCAATCCATTTATGAGGGTCTGGTCTTAAAGACACAGGCATCTGAGTCTGTGTTTGGAAGACCTGCTGCTTTGGCTTCCATTGCAGTCGTGCTCTCTGCTTTCCTGCCTGGGCACCTCAAGTGGTACTGTTGGCTAATTAAAGGAATCCTCTTCCCTGAGTTCCTTGGCCTTGTCTGAAAGGCTAAAATATCAAGGCCCAGATATTAGATAGATAGGGTTCTGGTCCAAGACACCCTACACTAATGATTTATATTTATGGCTTTTTTTCACCTGAACCAGAGTCCTTCAGCTGAATCTGAAATTTGTACATCTCTTGGAAGAAAAGGGGCAAATTACAAGCATGACTTGGGTACTTTTGAAGAGAAGAGAGGTGATGAGATGGGATGTTACTGGTTCGCACTGTGAGGCAAGGACAGAGCCAGCTTTAGGATCCAGGATCGCTGCCTAGACTAACTCTTGCCTGGAGTCCAGCCGTCACCTTGTGCCCATTGGAGCTTCATTTCTACTTATTGATACAGATGTGTACACACATCTGATCCTTTTTGAATTTGCTACAGCAAGTCGCTGATGCGGCTGTAGGTTCCCTGTGCCTAGCACGGGGCTTGCCGCAGATTAGGGACTCCATGCCTGTGGACCAATTTACAAGGAAGCTGCACTGATGTCTTCTTAAAAGGTGAGTCCTCCTCACACGGTGACATGTGGCCTCTCTACCAGTGATGTGAGCACATACCGAGATGCCTTGTGGGAGACAAACAAGGAGGTATAGCAACTGCTGAGAAGCCTGAGTAACAAAAGGTAGAAAGTATGCTATCATACCTCTCAGCCCTCGCCAGGCCTCTGGGTTGTTTTTTTTTTTTTTTGAGATGAAGTCTCACTCTGTCGCCCAGGCTGGAGGGTAGTGATGCGATCTCAGCTCATCGCAACCTCCGCCTTCCTGGGTTCAACTGATTCTCCTGCCTCAGCCTCCTGAGTAGCTAGGACTACAGATGCTCGCCACCACACCCAGCTAATTTTTTTTATTGTATTTTTGGTAGAGATGGGGTTTCACTGTATTGACCAGGGTGGTCTCAAACTCCTGACCTTGTGATCTGCCTGCCTCTGCCTCCCAGAGTGCTGGAATTACAGGTGTGAGCCACTGTACCCGGTGCCCCTGGGGTCTTTTAATGATCTACAGTTGGATTTTTTTTGTGAGGTGGAGGTTATATTGAAATTTCTGCCCCAGAACAGTTCCTGAAAAGCATTGACTTTCTTGGAGTCTTAGGTAAATTTAGCACTTACTAAAGGTAAAAACAGTCCTTTCCACATTCCTCTGCTTCTCCTCTCAACCTCAGGTCAGTCGGTGTACAAGCAGTGCTTTCCTTGGGAGGCAGCAGATTCTGAAAGTAAAAGAGAAAGCTCTGGTACAGGGGCACCAAAGGGCGGTCGGGACACGCATGATTCCGTGTTGGGCACGTGGGCATGTAGGTGTCTCCTTGACTTGCCATGCGGTCTTAAATTTGGGTATTGTCTGACCCCAAAAGACTTCTGGGGGCTGATCACCCTCCCTTCTATTCTGAATGCCCCCCAGATTGTCACGTGGTGCTTTTGGCCAGGGGGCTCTCCCTCTTCCCTGCTGTGAGTGCTTCCTGCTGAGCCCAGCATCCCCGCCAGGGCTTCACGCAGGCCCTTGATTGCTCGCGGTATATTGTCAGCGCATGTGTTGCTGTTTATTTTTGATTCCTACTTTCATAAGGTTTGAGGATTCCACTCGTTTTTTCTCTGTCGCCACTAGTTGTTAAGATACAATCTAGATGAAATGGTAATATTACCATTGTGAACAATTATTTTTCTAAAAGAATCTTTCTTGTTCATTTTTAATGCTGTTAAGATCTAATTCCCAGTATTTTAGTTGGAAGCTGTTCAAATTTCCCAAATCATAAAATCTTTCAAAGCCTACTCCAAGTTACTTTTTCTTGATTCAGTTCTCCTATTTGCATTTTTTTTTTTTAAAAAAGGCCAGCCTATTTCCAAATATGGAAATGATTCATGTTTATTAGAGACCAACAAAGTGATATGGGCCCTTGACTTACTGTGAGTTGTTTTTTTAATGTGTTTTAGAGCAATGTACAAGGGTAATTTTCTGTCCTGTTTTGTTATGTGTTCTTAAATACATTTCCTAAACACTTTCCCTGGCATGGTACTATTACCGTGTATACGTCCTACATGTGTTTCCTATTTTTTATGACTCATACTTACGGTACTCATAAAGATTTATCCTTTATCTTGGCTCTGAGTAATGAGCCCACTTGCACATTTCCAGCAGAATTGTGGGTTAGGGATTTTGCGTTTAATTCTGCTGGAGAGGCCTCTGGAAGGCATGACACAGGCAGTGCAGCACGTTCCTCATAGGCAGTACTCCTCCCTGTAGCAACAGTTAGGCTCAGTTTTTGTGAATTTACTAATTTTTGTTCTCTAGCTTTTCCTTTCCCTTCGCCTCTCTTAGCCATTTTGCTGTTTGTGAGTGAGGCCACACAAGAGCGTGAATAAATGAAACAAATGCTCTACTTTTTGCTGCTGGTCACTGTAGTGGAGGAAGAAATGGAAATAATGAACTGAAACGATATTATTACATATGGCAACAAACTCAGGCAAGGAGTCTTCTTGGGTTCAAATAAACATTCAGACCCATGAGACTATCATAGGCCGTAGGTGGCTTCATTCTACTTAAAAGGATATAGGACAAGGACCACAGCTTACGGGATGGCAGCAAAGGCGTTCCTCCTTGTGTGCCTTGTGACTGTCCACACATCAGTTCATCAGTTCCTATAGCCACCCAGAGCTCTCCAGCTGATGGCTCAAATACCAGGAGATGAGATTGTGTGTGTGTGTGTGTGTGTCTGTGTGTGTGTGTGTGTGTGAGAGAGATGTGTGATGTGTCATGTGTGTGTAGTTCTCTAGTTTAAAAACCTTAGATAGGTGGAGTGCGGTGGCTCATGCCTGTAATCCCAGCTCTTTGGGAGGCCGAGGTGGGCGGATTACCTGAGGTCAGGAGTTTGAGACCAGCCCAACCAACATGGTGAAACCTTGTCTCTACCGAAAATACAAAATTAGCTGGGTGTGGTGATGCATGCCTATAATCCCAGCTACTTGGGAGGCTGAGGCTGTAGAACCGCTTGAGCCTGGGAGGCGGGGTTTGCAGTCAGCTGAGATTATGCCATTGTGCTCCAGCCTGGGCGACGGAGGGAAAACTCCATCTCAAAAAAAAAAAAAAAAAAAGCCTTAGACTCTTGCAGGAGCTAGTAGGCAACTATGCTCTGTAGGAATAGTTTCCATGGTGCTCTCTCTTGCAAATATGCCCAGTTTACAAGAATTACTGCTCTCAGGGAAGCCCCCAGATGTCACTTCTTATCAGATATCTTAAAATTTTCCAGTCCCAATAGCGAGTTGCCTTGTATTACAATTGGCATATTGTCTTACCAGATTACCAGGGTTACAGAATTGAGAGAGTTAACAGAAGATCAAATTCTCATGGCAAAGAGGGAAAACCTTTGCTCACTGTTTATTCACACCTTTACATTTTATTGTTTTTATTTGTGGTATTCCTGACTGTGATAGGCTAAATAACGGTCTCCAAAGATATGCCCATGTTCTAACCCCCAGAACCTGGGAATGTTGTCATATTTGGAAAAAGCCTTAGCAAGTGTGATTAAATTAAGAATCTTGAGATGGAGGATTATCCTGGACTATCTGGTGGCCCCTAAATGCAGTCATATGTATCCTTATAAGACAGGGATTTGATGGTGCAGACTGAAGGGAGGACAGTGTGGCCATGCAGGCCAAGATTGGTGGTTGGAACCACAAGACAAAGAGAGCCAGCAGCCGCGAGAACCTGGGAGAGGCCGGAACACGTTCTCTCCTGGAGCCTCTGGAGGGAGTGTGGCTCTGTGGACACCTTGGTTTTGGCCTCGCAATACTGATTTTGGACTTCTGGCCTTAGAACTGTGAGAGAATAGCCTTCTGTTGTTCTGAACCAGCAGTTTATGGTAATTTGTTACAGCAGCATGGGAAATGAGCACACTCTCACAGGAGTCCGAGTTCCATGCTCCCTCTTGTCCCCAGTGTGTTGACTCCTGTGTTCCCCAGCTCTGTAAAGGACACTACCGCACAGTTGCCAGGACCACAGTCCATGGCATTATTATCCATGACTTCCTGTTTTTGCCCAGATGCCATATCCAATTCTATTTGTTCTACTCTAAGACTATATTCTCAGTCTGCCCACCTCTGACCAGCACCTTCAGTCTGACCCACTGTCACATTTTTACTTGAGAGGAAGTGGGCTCCTGACCCATCTCTCCTAGGCGTGCAGGATCGGGCGCAGAGTGCCCGTGTTGGAAGCCTGGCTACACTGCTTATGAGCTGTGGGGCTTTGGGCAAGTTAGTTAACTTCTTTATGCCTCATTTTCCTCATGTGGGCATAATCATAGTATCTACTTCCTAGGGTTGCTGTGACTGTTAAGTAATTAAAGCATGACTGGTGCTTAGAACCGTGCGTGGCATATAATCAGCACTCCATAAATGTCAGCTGCTATCATTGTTAGCAAAATCTCTTCTTTATATGGCAGCCAGAATGATCTTTTAGAAGACTTCAGTCTCATCACAAAGTTCACCTGTTCAGCTTCCTGCCATGGTTTCCCATTACATTTAAACGAAAATCCCAATCCCCACCAGAGCCCTGAATGATCTTTCCCCCTTCCCAGCACTCTCACCATTGCTCACTGTGCTGCAGTTGGCGCTGACATCTTGCCTCTTGTCCTTTGCATGGGCGCTTCGTTTGGCCTGAAACAATTCTCCCAGTCATTCATGTGGCTGCCTTCACCCAGTCCCTGCTTTGCCATTACCTCCACAGAGAGGCCTTCATTGACCACCTCATTTAAAATAGCCATAGCACACCTCTACACACACACAAACACACACACACACACACACTCTCTCTCTCTCTCTTTTTTACTGTTTTACTTTAAAAAATAACTTATATCACCACCTGTTATTTATTTTTAAATATATTCACTGTCTCTTCCGCTAGTATATCCGTCAGGATAGATATTTTATTTTGTTAGTTGATATTGCCAGCAATTGGAATAGTGCCCACTGCATAGTAAGCACTCAAGAAATATTTGTGAAATAAATATTTGCATGAACAAATGGGTATGTTGATGTAACAGTTTAGCTTTAGCAAATAGGTTAAATCTAGAAATTCTATATATGGAAATTTCTCATTATATTATTTGCAGATCTAGTTATTAATATTGGTAGTATGGCTTAGGTGTAAAGTAATGTTTCTTAAACCAGGGCTTGAAGGTGTAAAAGACAACACTGGATTCACTCTTAATAAAGGACTTGGTCTTCCCTTATGTTGTGATCTCTTTTGTTTAAACTTGAGAGCAAGTGTATAGACCCATTTGGGTCTCAGTTTTTTTCTTTTTATTTTGTTGTCACTATAAAGACATTGAGAAATTAATATTTCAAAATACCAACTGAAAGAGTCAAAAGCATTTCTGGAGTTGTTAAACTACAAAATATTCTTAAAGAAACCCTCAGCATTCAGTGGGTAAGGAACCACCTAAGAGGTGAAATGTAAACGAAGGATGTCTGATGTCTTCTTATGTTTTTTTTTTTAACCTAGATTAAGTAGGATTTACAGGTCTGGGGGCAGATCTGGCCTCTGAATACTTGGAAAAATGCTTGTGAGTTTCATTGGTTATATCTTACTGCCTTGCACAGTAAAAATTTCATGGTTTTCCAAAGAGCTCTACTGTTTTATCAGGACACAATACACGTGGATCTTTCTTCATCTTTCGTTTATTTATTGAAATACAGAAGATGAGAAGAACTAATTATTTCAGTTTGCTGAGCTGAGGCCTCTATGTAAATTAGAACCAGGCAGTTGGACAGTCAGCTGCAGCTGCCTTTGTGAACTGGGCACCCGTGCAGAGTATTGTGGGAGTGAGGAAGGAGGTGGCCCTCGGAGCTCACAGTCACAGTGCATCCAGGGGCAAAGAGCAGCACCTGTAAACAGAAGGGACGGAGACGTAGAAATATCTCATTGCCCTAAATACACGAGATAGAAACCGAACCAAATAGATTTAATCAACTACAGCTGGGCTGAGATAAACACGTAAGTGCTAAGTAATCAGGCATGTTAGAGGGATGTGGGGCTGGGGCTGGGGGAAAGCGTTGCTGTAGTAATTGGGGC
Organism: Cheracebus regulus; assembly: GCA_963574635.1. Classification (NCBI taxonomy): domain Eukaryota; kingdom Metazoa; phylum Chordata; class Mammalia; order Primates; family Pitheciidae; genus Cheracebus; species Cheracebus regulus. Next base: position 22,459 of record CAUYQU010045595.1, on the reverse strand, counting down.
CAGGTGTGCTTGCCTGGCGTTGCTTTTTGGAGGTGAGAATTTGGAAAGGTTTGAAATAGGGATGTGGTTTGGCAGAAGGCTGAAAGGAGAATTTTCCAAGACTAGGGGAGGAGACTGGTAAATAAAATAGAGCTGAGCTGAGTATGAAATATAGTGAGGACAGCAAGTACCTTGGCAGCTGTGAAAGCTTCGTCTGATGGTTTTGCCTGTTGGTGTTGATGCTGAGAGAATGGTCTTCAGCTGAACCACTGCAGGTCTTTAAAGCCAGGTGAATTGTGACAGCCTGTAACACTGGAAGAGGCAGCGTAGATAAGCCTCTGAAGATAAATGTTTGTTCCCAAATTTCCCACCTACGGATTGAGAGAAACCTCTAGCTTTACCTCACAGTCCGGTGACATCAGCTGCCTTGGAAGCAATTTCTTGCTTTGGGACTTCCTATGTTCTTTTTTATTTTTTTATTTTATTTTTATTTTTTTTAAGACTAGTCAAGTGCAGTAGTGAGAAAGGGGGAAAGAGTAGAGCAAGGAGTTCGATCTGTAACTGACTGTGAACAATCAATTGAAATAACTCACTACCTTCGGACCAGCCCCTATGTTCTTATTTTTCTGAAGGCATCTGCCAGGGAGGAAAGGCAGCCAGCACAGGTGATTGAGTTTTTGCTCAGAGATTTGGGGTAACCTCAGAGTAGAAGTGGTGTTGGGGGTAGATGTGGAATGAATGTGGCCTTCTCAGGATCTTTCTTTGTTAGATTCAGAAGTCTCCAGAACTACTGTGACATTTGGGGAGCAAGACCTGAGCCTGTCCAGGTTAGTGGTGCCTGAGCAGGAATAACCAGCGAAAATGATGACGCGTGTGCTGCCTTTTGGCCCTCTTCTTTAATGAGCTCCAAATCCCAAAGGTGAAGGAAAAGCAGACAAATGGCAGAACAAACATTGGCTCCTCGTGAGGAAGCCAGGTGTTTGGAGGGTCATGTATGCAGCTGTCCCCAATTTGTCACCCTGCTCGAAAATCCAGGGACCTGTAGGCGGGAGGTAATGGCACCACGTTGATCAGAGCCAAAGTCAAACACTGGTAGGCATCTTTCCAGAGAACTACAAAACCTGGCATTTCATTTGGTTTTCTTAACACCCCTGGAAGGGAGATTCTGTTAGCTCTGTTTTCCAGGTGTGGAAATTGAGGCTGAGAAGGGTTAAATATTCTACCCAGGGTCACCGGCTGGGAAGTAATTGGTAGACCCTAACCTTGAATTTACAACATGCTTCCTATAGATGGAGTTAACGTGACACTGTGAGTGGCTCTAGGCAAGGTGGGCTTTCCAAAGGCTTAGGCGTTTATTCAATTTAAATCATTATTTACTAAGCACCTGTTTGTAATATGTCAGGTACAGTGCCAGGCACTGGCAATTCTGACCTCCTACCCTTGAGAATTTGCCAAAGATAACAAGGACGCAGCGGATAGTGAGTTCTCCATTGGTCCCGCTCCCATTTAGATGATCTCAAGCTCTTTACTTTGCTTAAATGTGGGCTTAGATGTTGCACTCAATGTTGCATGTTGACTGAATCATGTTGCAGATAAGTCAGAGCGGCAATAAAACAGCCATCTGGTAAGAATTAAATGTGACTAGCTGGGCCGACATCTATAGGTGAAGAGCTTGGAAAGGTGGGGAGGTTGGGGTGCCCTGTTATTAACACCAGCTCTGTTCTATACAAACAATTCTCTTACCAGATTACCTGTGCCAAAATGTTGCTGAATAGCTTGGAAACAGGTTAGTATTTTCTCCTTTAGCAAAAATCAAAAACAAACAAAAAGACCATGGAGTTGAATTTGGAAATAAACCTTGGAAAATCAATGTTTCAATAAAACAATATATCATTCACATGCCCAGAAATCCAGCACTGCAGGGCTTCTGGTGGCACAATCAGGTGAACTCTGGGATGCATTCTGATTGGTCCTGAATTCTTACATGTCTTGAGGAGGCTGAAACTTGGTTATTTTTGTTTTGCTTGCAGTGGCCTTTACTTAGAAGTACCCTGTTGCCCTGAAAGAATTCCCAGTCACCTTATGAATCGATTGTGATGACTGAGCCTTGTTCTCAGGCTAGTGATGTACAGTTTAACTGAGGAGGATTTATCCCATCAAAACAGTGTTTTGGAATCTGACAGTGAGATAATGTTTGCATTTACTCTTTTACTTTTTTAATCATATTTTGATTTATTGGAAGCTTATAGTCCAATAAAAAAATCTGCCCATCTTCTGGAAATTCAGTATCAATTATACAACTCTCTCATTGAAAAATATATCTAGGCCAGGTGCAGTGGCTCATGCCTGTAATCCCAGCACTTTGAAAGGCCGAAGCAGGTGGATCACTTGAGGCCAGGAGTTTGAGACCAGCCTGGCCAACATAGTGAAACCCCGTCTCTACTAAAAATACAAAAATTAGCCAGGCTGGTGGTGTGCATCTGTACTCCCAGCTCGAATCCAGGAGACAGAGGTTGCAGTGAGCTGAGATCACGCCACTGCACTCCAGTCTGGGTGGCAAAGTGAGACTCTCAAAAAAAAAAAAGTGTATCTAAAAGAAATTAGCAAGGCCAAGTATATTAACTTGTTTTTAAGACTATTACCATGTCAACACTTCCTATTTTAAAATGCACTGTAAATCATAATTTACCCTTAGGGTTAGCTTTGAGTATTTTATATTTGTTTTGCTTCTGCCAAACGTAAAAGACTAAGTGGGCACACACTGACCCTGAATTAAAGTTAAGGAAAGCAGAGAAACTCTCTAAAACAAACATTTAATTTTTCAAACCAGTGTTGCAAGACATTTTCACTTGTTGAAAGAAGAAATCCACGTCTGTTTTGTTCTCTTGTATTCACTTTGGCAGGCTAAACTAAACTTTTTAAAATTCCTCCTTTCAGTTGAGTACACAAATTATTTTAGTGTGTCATGGCATTTATGAAATTGATAATTCAGTCACATCAACCCATTTATTGAGGTACATTTATTTCTAGAGATCTGTCTTTTTGTTTTGTTTTGTTTTTGAGACAGAGTCTTGCGCTGTTGCCCAAACTGGAGTGCAGTGGTGCAATCTCAGCTCACTGCAACCTCCGCCTCCTGGGTTCAAGGAATTCTCCCTGCCACAGCCTCCCAAATAGCTGGGATTACAGGCACCTGCTACCACACCCAGCTAATTTTTGTATTTTTCAGTAGAGATGGAGTTTATGCCATGTTGACCAGGCTGATCTTGACTCCTGACCTCAGGTGATCTGCCTGCCTCAGCCTTCCAAAGTGCTGGGATTACAGGCGTGAGCCGCTGTGCCTAGCCTAGAGATCTGACTTGAAGACATTTACTGACTCTATCAGTTGCTCAGAGAACCATAGGCTTTAGAGTTATAGGTGGCCATAGAGCTAGTCTAACCTTTTCATTTATGGGGAGACTGAAGCCCAAAGTAAGATACTTCAGCAAGAAATCATTTATTTATTTATTTATGTTTACTATTTTTAGAGATGGGGTTTCACGACGTTGGCCAGGCTGGTCTCAAACTCCTGTCCTCAAGTGATCTGCCTGCCTCAGCCTCCCAAAGTGCTGGGATTACAGGCCTGAGCCACCTTGCCTGGCCCCCTTTTTAAAATGAATGATATGTCAGGATCTTAAGGAGGAAGGCAAAACTGGGGAGCACCAGGGTTTGTGATTCATAGTTTCTCAGGCAAGGACAATTAACATTTTTCTCCTTGAGGGCAAACAACAAATGATTATTTTCTAGAAATCAGACAATCCTGTTTTCTAAAATTTCATGCTAATAGTTTGCTTACTTTCTTCTTTGAAAAGAATGAGAGAGCTTCTGACCTAAAATTGTCTCGAGTGTGTACTGAAGATTCTAATATTTTATTGGTAGGTCTTGCTAAGATTTAGAAGGGCATCTCAGGAAGACATTGTAGAGTGGAGAATGGTGACTTATTTTCACCTTAGGGATGATAAAGTAGAGGGATAGACAAAAGGCTTAATTCAGCTCATTTCTTACACAGCAGAGAATTATGGATAGGACTTACAGACTTTTGCATAAAATAACCAGGACCAGAGTTACCCGGTGCTATAAGTTGTTCCTTGTAGAAATGCTCAAGACTTCTAGCTCACTTGCTTGATTCGTGGATTGTTTATGGTTATACCCCAAACTCAACAAGTGTTTATTGACGGACTGTGACCTGGGAACAAAGCCAGGGAACAAACTTCTCAAGTTTAGAAGATTTAGCGTTGGGTAAAGTTTGATTTTTCTGACCATGCAAGATATTCCTTGGTAATTCAGCAAAATCTGAAGATACCCTATAGAAGACTTGGAATGGGATCCTAAACAAAAATGGGATTTAAAATTGTTATTACATCTACGAATGATATATATTCTTTTGGGCGAGTAAGTCAGGCAATTGAAGTTCATTTAGTGAATCAGTGCAGTAATGTGGTTAAGTGACACTTACTAAGCCAGAAGCTAATGTACTCATTATTCATCAGGAAGCAAATCATGGTCCATATCTCTGAAAAGCAAATGATCATCTTCATTAACTGGTTAAGCTTGGCTTTCAAGGCTCATTGTGATCTGGCTCCAGTACCCTTTCCATGGTATTCCTCTTTATTCATTTGTATATTTCCTTAACTCCATCTGAATTAAGTATTCCTGAGACCCACCCATGCTGTTTCCACTGCCCTCCTCCTTGCCTGGACCCCTCAGATGGGCCTTTCTCCATTCACCCTCCGACCCAGCTGAAGTTCTCCCTTCCTGCTGCCCACAGATGTGTTTGTATCTTTAAGTCCCTCTGCCCTCATCAAACTGTGAACTTCTTGAGGGCAAGTATTGTGTCTGACTCACATCTGGTGATCTGCCTGCCTTGGCCTCCCAAAGTGAAGAAATTTCTGTTCATTCCTTAGTGGTGCTTCTCAAATAGAAGTTTATATGTACTATGAGTCTCACAGTTTGTGCAGTATTCATATATTATTTGCATTATTTAATATTTTTCTTAAATCTACTCACTTAAAAATAACTTTAGCTTCATCCTCAACTTTGTAAACATGAAATCATGTTTTTAATTCCTGTAAAAATATATACGTAAAGTATATCTTAAAACATTCTTAGGTATCTTCACACATTGAGAAAGATTGACTGAGTAAAGTGCTTCACACATAGTTGCTATTCTGTTTCTGAGGAATGAATAGTAAATGCATAAAACACAAAATAGGAACCTCTTTTCCCTGTTAGCTTAGTAACATCACACTTATTAACCTAGAGATAAAATGAGGAAGGTGTGGCTAGAAAAGACTGGGCAGGCCAAGTAAGCCAAGCCGTTTATTCCTGTCTGTGAAGCATCAAGTGTTAGAGACTACTAATCACCTCCTAGGCATTGCAAACTGCTGGGCTAGAGGGGTCTATGGAACAATACGTTCTGTGGATAGCAGAGTCTCTGCTGACTCACTGAGCATCTGCTGAAACTCCAGAAATTGTGCAAGTGGACCCCTTCCCCCCGAAAGACTCAGAAAGCAGCGCACTGTACATGGGACACATCCTAGAGAAAAGGGGTGTGATAAGTATGTGTGCATATCACATAGTTGTATTTCTAAATGTTCCTGTTCGGGGCAGTTTAAGTTATAGGTTTCTCACAAACACTAAGTGTTTTTTAGGAATGTATTGTGTACTGCCAACATAACAGAGGTCTGAGGGATTTTTCCATAAATTTTGCTAATGGAAATTGTGTATTTTTTTAACTTAATTTCTGAGGATATTGTAAGATTACTCAGGTAGACCAATTTGAGTTTCTTTAAAAAGGACAAGTTCTGTATATTCAAGGTCTAGTTAACATAGTTAATAATTAAATTAATTATATTAATAAATATTGAGGGCTTTTATAAATCCATGAAGAAATTTCTGTTTTAGTTACTACACCCTATAGCTGCTGCTTCTATGTAGTGTAGAAATAGTGTGCTGTAGTTTCTTATTTGCTATTTCAACTACAGTATAGATTTAGGGTAGCAGATCAGAGACTAGAATAGGCGATCTTTTTCATTTAGTGTTTAATAAAGTGTAGAGAATTTTTTCTTAAATCTGTAGGAATCAGTCTATATAAATTCAGCATGGGATAAAGTCTATTTAGGGTTTTATGAGAAAAATCACCCACTCTTTCTTTTGTTAATCCAGTGTTGGTATCAACAGTTGTTCTAGCATGGGCAGGGTAACTTGATATAATGGCATACATTTTTACCCTGGTCTGCTCTTAGAGCAAATTTGAAATGGTTGTTTTGGAAAATGTGCTGTGAATTTCTCTCCAGACCTTTGCACCAGGGCAGGCAGTCCAGCCTAGCAAATCCTTGGCACTTGATGCGCATCTTTCATAACAGAACTTTGATGCTGAGACTCAGTGTCTTGAAATCAGCACAACAAAATGGTGCCTGAGGAGAGTGTTTACTTTGATCATTCTTCAACTTCTGTGCCCCAGCCTTTCACAGAGCACAGATTGCTTTACCAGAGCTATGGTGCTGAAGTCCAGGACTGTTTTTGTAGTCTGGTTGCTGTGGTGATTCTTAGCCTTCCACGAAACTCCCATCTCTAGGGAAATAGAAACCTTTGCAGCTGTCTCAGCCTTTTTGGTTTTGTATCTGGTGGAGGTCTTCACCAAGCTTGTTCAAGCCTGAGAATGATCGGTTTGTGTCAGAGTAAAATACACACGTGGAAAAGGCATCCCCTTCAGGATGTGTTGTATGAAAAACAAACAGTTCCCTTATCCTTCTCTCCAATCGTATGGGGCCTTTGAAGTATCTCCAGGTCTGGCTGGAGTGAAGTGAGCCTTGGAGATGTCAGTCATGATAGTGCTATGAGTAAGCTTTGGGAGCGTGACTCAGGAAGTTTGTGGGGTTGCCAGGTGGGGAAGAAAGAGTGGGGGCAAAGGGGAAGCTTAACAGGGCCTGTGTGTGCCCAGAGAGGAGTTGGTTTAGGAAGAGGATATGGGCCGAGTCCAAGGATGCCAGCAGCTTGATGTTTAGAAGACTATAAGGAAACCCATTTTGACTTGAAGCCTCAATGGAGGATGGTATAGACAAGAGCTTCTTTCTGTAGGAACCAAGGGAATGGAGAATAGCTGTGGTTCTAGTGGATAGAAGTAATAATAGCTAACACTTAGAGAGTGCTTACCAGATGCCAGTCTCTGTTCTAAGTGCTATAGGCAAATGACAGATTTAACCCTTTGACATCTGATGGAATAGATGCAATTATTATCCCTATGTTACAATTGATGAAACTGATGCAGGTAGAGTCTTAACATCCTCAAGGCCCTAGGGTGGGTAGGTGGAGAGCTGAGATTCCAAACTAATGCCTGGCTCTGAGTCACTGTTCTTAACAACTGGGTCAAACTGCCTATAATTTAGAAAGGAAGGCAGAGTGACCCAAATGATTGGGTTACAGGGGATGTGGCCAACTTGGAAGAAAATGTAGATCTTGGAAGAGATTAAATTATGCTTTAAGATGTGTGTGTTGATTTATGTATTAGTCCGTTCTCGCATTGCCATAAAGAAATACCCGAGACTGGGTAATTTATAAAGAAAAGAGGTTTAATTGGCTCACGGTTCTGCAGGCTGTACAGGGAACATAGCAGCTTCTGGGGAGGCCTCAGGAAACTTTCATTCATGGCAGAAGGCGAAGGGGAACCAGGCACATCTTACATGGATGGAACAGGAGGAAGAGAGAGTGAAGGGCAAGGTGCTACAGACTTTTAAACAACCAGATCTTCTGAGAACTCTATCATGAGAACAGCACTAGGGGGATGGTACTAAACCATCATGAGAAACCACCCCCATGATCCAGTCACCTCCCACCAGGCCCCACCTCCAACATTGGGGATTACAGTTTGACATGAGATTTGGGTGGGGACACAGATCCAAATCATACCAGTTCCTTCATTACCACCAAATATTTATATAATTCCTGTAAGTGCCAGATATTGGACTAGGTTCTAAGATGGTAAAAATACGAGTCCCATCCCATCCTCTGAGATAGTTTATGTGTACAAAGTTAATTCAAGGCAGCAGATTCTAGGTGCTGTAAGAGATGGGTCAACAGGACATAGGTCAGTAGCAGCCTCTGGAAAGAGCTTCCTTCTGGGGACACTGATGACACAGTCTTCTTAAAGAGCATGGCATTTTTTTTTCCTGTGATCCAATGTGAAAATACAAAACAGTAATTATGTTAATGCAGTTCTCCCTCCTTCCAGAAAGAATTGAGAAGTCTACTTTGCTGAGTTTGTATATAGTTTGACTCTGAAAATTTCCAAACCACAGTAGAGCAGTATATCTGATATGGACAAGAGTCAGGGAACTACTAGGTAGAAAAGGGCGGAGTCCCTGGCGAAGCCCCACCCTCAAGCTTGGACCCATGGCCCAAAGTGAGAATATGCATTCCTGTTTTCCCACTAGAAATATTGCCTTTTCCAAAGCCACCCTAGCCTGCCCCACTCCCCATCCTGTACCCGTAAATACCCTAGGCTCCACTGGCAGAGAAGTGGAATAGCAGAGGAGGGAAGAGAAAAAGCAGCGAGACCTCAGAGAGGAGTAACTTGACTTCAGAGGGATGGCTTGACAGTGGGATTTCAGGGAAGTGTTTGGTCAGGGGTGGCTGAATTTCAGGGGAAGACCACCTTCCCACTCTGTTCCCTGTCCAGCTCCCCATCTGGCTGAAAGCCACTTTTATCGGCAATGAAATCCTCCACATTTACTATCTTCAAGTCATTCGTGTGACCTGATTCTTCGTGGACACTGAACAAGAGCTCAGGATACAGAGGGCTTTCACACTGAGCTGTTTAACACTTAAGCCGTCCATGGATGGTAAAGCTAAAAGAGTACACTGTAACACATGGCCTCTGTGTCTCTGGGGGTGAATACCCACCTTGGCCCTGCTACGGGGCTGCTCAGAGTTCTACTCCTGCCAGTGCCCGGAAGCACTCGTCCTGGCTCTTACACCCACTTACCTGTGTGCTCCCCCTCCCATGAGGGATTGAGAGCTGTGGGCTGAGTAACGAGCCAACCCCTTCATGAATCCTGCAAAGGAGTCAAGGGAACTATCTCGTTTCATATTTACTTAATAAACAGCTCTGGTACGAGTGGGCTCCAGGGTATTGCATGGGGAATACTTCACAATAAGGACAAAGGTTTGGTAAGCCCCAGGCTATCGATCTTGGTAGGATAAATTTGAGGGCCTGCCTACAGCTAACACATGATTTTTAACTATGGGACAAGCATGTTATGAGTACTTTACACATATTATTTATTCCTCATAATGACTCAAGATGGGTGCTTTTAGCCTGTTTTTTAGATGAAGAAACAGTGGCACAGAGAGGTCAAGCAACTTGCCGAAGATTGCACAGCTAAGGAACCAATGGAGTCTGGTGCCAGTGTCCATGCTTTCAAGCATTATGCTACATTGATAACCATATTTCACTTTATGGGTCTCATTTTAAGCAATAAAGTATTAACCAAAAGGCAATCTATTAGATCTAAGACCTTCTTAGAGTAGCTTGAAGCTAATGTAAGATCACCACCCCCATCCCCTCTTTAAACATCTGGCCATTCACTGTCCTAAGAGGGTGATACCCGTTTTGCCCATCATTCATGCTGTATTTCTCCATGCTGACTGGTTAGAAACCTTCCATAGTAAGTGGAAAGTTAATAGAATGAGGAAACAAAAATCATATAGTTTTTCAACTTGATAATTCTTGTTAGAAAATTTGTTTGCTAAAGGATGTGGGAACTGATGGCTAGATTGTATAGGTTACTTTGACTTTATCAGGTTTCTCTTTCTAAACAAGGGTATTTTAGATTCTCGTTCCTCTGTAATGGTTTGGAAAATGTAACTTTTTATCATTTTGCTTTGAGAGAATAATAAAATTTTCCTCTCACCTTGAAGTTTCCAAAGAATTGTATTTATAATGTAAATTATTTAACCTTCTCAACAATCCTGTGTGATTGATCTCTTTTAAGGTTAGGAGATATTTAAGTCAATATTTTATGAAGGATTATGGCTTGCTCAAAGATAGTTCTAATTTGGGAATCTGGACTTGTAAGCAAGAGGCAACAGGCTCCAGACTCGTCTTCCAAGACATGGACAGGTGTGACCTAAACCTCCCAAGAGAGTATCTGAACTCTATGAAATATCAGAGAACTGTCATTGCTCCCCTCATAGCTTTCTATCATTTCCTTTTGATGTAATTTATTGTTGAGAAACACTCTCAAGGACTTGACTGCAGTGCTTACTAAATATGTGGATTTTTAAAGACAAATTTAGGAAACTTCTTTAGACAAGAAATGAAATAGGAAGTAGATAAAGAGATTCTGAAAATCTTAAGGAAAGTATTCAATAATGAAGGCATGGAATTACTAGACTCTGGAGTCAGAAGGGGTCTCTGGAGTCAGAGGGTGTTTCTGGAAGAGATTTGGCATTTGAATCCGTGGACTGAGCAAGGAAGATTCATCCTCACCCAGTGTGAGTAGGTACCATCCAATCCATTGAGGGCCCACATTAAATAAAAGGCAGAGGAGCCAGGCATGGTGGCTCACACCTGTAATCCCAGCACTTTGGGAGGCTAAGGCAGGTGGATGACCTGAGGTCAGGAGTTTGAGAACAGCCTGGCCAACATGGTGAAACCCCGTCTCTACTAAAAATACAAAAAATTAGTCTGGCATGGTGGTGGGCACCTGTAATCCCAGCTACTGGGGAGGCTGAGGCAGGAGAATCTCTTGAACCTGGAAGGTGGAGGTTGCAGCGAGCAGAGTTCATGCCATTACACTCCAGCCTGAGCAACAGGAGAGAAACTTTGTCCCCACCCCAAAAAGAGGCAGAGGAAAGGTGAATTCACTTTCTCTTCTGGAGCTCTGGAGCTGGGACACCCATCTTCTGCCCTTGGACATCAGAACTCAAGGTTCTCAGGCCTTTCAGACTCCAGTGACTTGCACCAGGGGCTTCCCAGTTCTCAGACCTTAGTTCTCAGGCCTTAGCCTTGTCCTGGAGCTGAGAATTATGCCCTCAGCTACCCTGGCCTCAGGCCCGCAGGTACAGTCTGAGTTATGCCAGAGGCTTCCCAGGTTCTCCTGCATGCGGAGGGCATATTGTCTGACTTCTCAGCATTCATAATCTCATAAGCCACTTCCTGTAATAAATGCCCCTTTATCTATCTACATATAAGATCTCTGGAGAACCCTGACTGACACAACAGTTGTAGCCATTTTAAAGTGTGTGGTTCAGTGACATTCATATACTCGCAATATTTTGCAACTATAACTGCTATCTCATTCCAGAATATTTTCATTACCCCAAAAAGGAACTTGATACCAGTTAGTGGTAACTCCCCCTTCCTCCTCACTCCCAGACCCTGCAACTTCTACTCTGTTTATTTTATAGATTTACTAATTCTAAACATTTCATGTAAGTACAATCATACATGTTTTCAAGGTTCATCACTGTATCATGTATCAGTATTTCATTTCTTTTTAAGGCCAAATCTTCCATTCTATGGATAATACCATATTTTGTTTATGTCACATCACACTTTTATGGAGAGATTTGTCTTATTATGAGTCAAATTTCTTTTTTTTTTTTTTTTTTTTGACTCTAAACATCACACATTTGACGATCCTGGTAACTTTACAATATTTAAATTTATAATCAAGGCCTGACTATAAAACTGAATTCTATTCCATGCCCACTTTTCCCTTTTGGCTGTAATTATTGTTTATTGGTGGTATTTTCAAAGTATGGGGCAGAGGCAGAATGGCAGACTATAGTGTTAGGTTGGCACAAAAGTAATTGTGGTTTTGGACCCTGAATTTTAAATCATAACTAGGCTCAGACGCATCTTTATTAATCAAAATAGGAACCATTACCATCAACACATTTTTACCAATGAGAAATAAGTTTGCTTATGCCTGTAGTGTACAAAACCCATGCTTCAGGATTCAGCAAACTCTTGGAAAGCATTTTCTGCATCCTGCTGGTTGTAGAAGCATTTTCCTTGCAAAAAGTTATTGAGTTGCTTGAAGAAGTAGTAGTCGGTTGGCAAGAGGTCAGGTGAATGTGGGGGATGAGGCAAAATTTTATAGCCCAATTCGTTCAACTTTTGAAGCATTGGTGGTACAACATGCAGTTGGGTGTTGCTGTGGAGAAGAACTGGGCCCTTTCTGTTGACCAGTGCTGGTGTGAGCATTGCAGTTTTGGGTGCATCTCATTGATTTGCTGAGCATATTTCAGATGTAATGGTTTCGCCAGGATTCAGAAAGCTGTAATGGATCAGATCGGCAGCAGAACACCAAACAGTGACCATAACGTGTTTTGAGGTCAAGTTTGGCTTTGGGAAGTGCTTTGGAGCTTCTTCTCGGTCCAGCCACTGAGCTGGTCATTACTGGTTGTCATATAAAATCCACTTTTTGTCACAAATGGAGAAGTTGTTTGTTGTTGCATAGAATAAGAGGTGACACTTCAAAATGATGATTTTTCTATTTCTGCTCAGCTCATGAGGGACCCATTTATCGAGCTTTTTTGCCCTTCCAATTTGCTTCAAATGCCAAACATCTGTAGAATGGCTGACATTGAGTTCTTCGGCAACTTCTCATGTAGTTGCAGAAGGATCAACTTCGATTATTGCTCTCAGTTGGTCATTGTCAGCGTCCGATGGCCAGCCAGTGTGCTCCTCATCTTCAAGGGTCTCATCTCCTTTGCAAAACTTCTCGAACCACCACTTCACGTTCGCTAGCAGCCCCTGGGACAAATGCATTGTTGATGGTGCAAGTAGTCTCCGCTGCTTTATCACCCATTTTGAACTGGAATAAGAAAATTGCTCAAATTTGCTTTTTGTCTAACATCAGAGCAAGTAATAAGTCATTAGCAGAAAAACATGAAGTGAGAAATGCCTGTTAAAATGGTGTATAACATAACCACATTTATTTAAGAATGTATTCCCGTGTCAAATGGTAAATTCAAACAATGTAAAAACCGCAATTACTTTTGCACTCACCAGTAGTTTTGCTGAAAATGAAAGTAGACTAACGAGGGGTTAATAAGCGTTTGTGACTTGACTGAATTGTAAAATAGAGCTTAAGTATATATGGGCTTGATATCTTTTTGGTCCTTCTAGACGTCAGTCAGGATTAGAAAATTCCTTAGAGGTGTGTTATGAACAGTAGCTTGGACCTTCTCCATTTGCTTGGGAAACGAAGCCTTCACAATACTGTTAAACTCTCTAAATACAGGGACCCCAGTTTTGGTTTAACCGCTAGTCAAATATTTGAGTGCCTTATGTGTTCAATGCACTGAGTAGAATTTAGATATTAGAAGTTCATTTTTAGTATAAAAAGTAAGAGCATGTATGCAAATAAAAGTTAGGACATATTTCCATATGTTAAAGCAGAACTTTATATTTCTCAGTGTCAAATATGAGAAAGAAAAATTGTAATTATTCTCTTGGATGATAATTGATCTCTTTTCTCTCTCTCTTCTGTTGCTCTATCACTCACAAATTCCTAGTAATATGAATTGATTTGCCAAGGTTTAAATTTACTATCTCTAGAGCTTTGCGAAGATTATAGTATCTTTGTTGCTGGGAGATGAATGACTGGTCTGGTATTACTTATATAATTTGAAAATCAAACGGTTTGTGTTAGAATTTGCACTTATTTCACTCAGAGGTGAATTCTGTTTCTCGCCCCTGCCCTGCCCCTCACTTCTGATTTACCAGTAAATATTAATATGTGTTCACAGATCATTGTTCAGACTTTCCACAATTTTGCTCTTTTGCTTTTGCTTGCTTCTTTTATTTTTTCTTTTTTTTTTCAGGTTATTAATAAGTAGTTATAGAATTTTTAAGGATATAGAGTAACTATAACAAATGTTGTGACCAGGTGCCCCACTCTTTATTGTGGCTTTTCTTCTTTCCAGTTAGAACAATGTATTGAACTGCTTTTAATGCTGCCTCAAGAAAATATGAAACTCCAACCCATGAATATTGGCTTTAGGAAGATACTACTCCATCTTATCCACTTATCACCTCCAACATGCCACATTCTGTGTGCATATTTTGGGAACTTTCTCTCTGCTTTCTGTGATGATAGGTTTCACTCCGAAAACTCATTGCAGGGCTCACTGGAAACTGATTCTGTGGAGGAAACAGTACTAAACTGTCATGGATATTGCAGACTGCATTTGCTGGATGGTGCATGAGGCTGTTCTGACCCTGTTCATTGCTTGAGTTAAAACCATTTAAAATTCCATGTCTCCAGAAGATAGTGGAACATTTGGTCAAAGAAAATAATACATTTTCAGAAAAAATACTCCCCAAACATGGACTGATAACATACTCCCCAAACATAGTTGTCCCACCCTTAACTTCTGGGTTACTTCTCTCTCACACAAGATAGGCAATGTAACATTAAAATTAAAGTTCTTCTTAAAAACATTTCCTTAAAATCATAACCTGGCTGGATGAGGCCAGGATACCTTTAGGGAGCTGGTATGGTGAACTTCAGGAGCTTTTTTTGTTATAGGTTTCAGAGAAAACTAGACTTCACAGAATTCCCAAGGTTTTACTCCCATGAGCAGAATTTAGTTTTCTTAGAGAACTAAGAAATTTAGTCTAATCCTCATATCAACTGGGAGCCCCTGGAGCTCAAGGAATTTGGTTTGCTCCTCTGTTAATTCCATGTCTTGCAGAAATCCAGAGAAGAGTTTATTTCTACAGCTTGCCAGAGCTGTATGTTCTTGTGGTTCTCTGCTTCCTGGGTTTATAATTCTACTTGTGATGTGTCTGAGACACCCTTGAATCACTTGGATTTGATACAGTCAACATATTTTTGAGTTCCATGGCACATTTTTTCATGACAACAATGAGCATTATTAAAGCTTTTGTAGAGGAGCTGGAGGAGAATTTACAGCAAAGCAACTCTAGCTGCTTTAAATGGTGCTGTAGTTGACCCATCCTCAATGACCCTATTCACTGGCCTCTAGCTTGTGCTAGCTTTCTGGCATCTTGCTTACAATTCAGTTCCCCTTCTTTCTTCCTTATCTTTGCTTCTTTTCCAGTAGTAAAATTCTTCCTGCCTCTTAAAACTATAGAGCAGCTTCCCATTCTCCTTTATGCCCTAAGGCTAACACCCAAGATTAAAGATGGGGGTGGGTAGGTAGGGGAGAGAGAGACCGACAGACAGACAGAGACATTCATTCTACCTCCAGCACTGCCATTTTCTAGTCATATGACTTTGGCAAGACCACCAATTTCTTTACCTTTAAAATGGGAATAATTAGATAATTATGCAAAGCACTTCCTTTTGATGAAGACAGCAAATCTCAACCAGTGGGAGCTGTGGATCTATCTATTGTCTTTACTTGGAAGATGATGATGATGATTTTCACTACGCTGCCGCCACTATTTTTAACAATAATCCAAGTGTGGTGTTTTTAGATGTTCATATCTTAGTAATTACTCCTCTCTAGATTTCTGTTTTCTACTAGCAAGGTAACACTGTACTGCTATTCACAATTCCTTACCAGCTTCAGGTTAATATACTTCCTGAGATTATACTTTAGTCCAGGGGAATCCAAATGCCATCCTTTGATGCTGGAAGCATCTTGAATCGCTACCTGAATACCATTGCATTTTGTGTTTTTTTCTATTACAAATTAACTAACTTTAAGATGGTGCTTAAACAGAAATCCTCATTGAGATCTTATCAACATAATCGGTTCATTGTCCAACGTGTGCAGCAAGTCAATACACGGAGACACCAGGTTTCAGCAGAGAAGAGGTTTAGTTGTACAGCTGCTGAACTGGAGGAAGACTCAATTCCGTCTCCCACAGGAGTTTGGGGTTGGCGTTTTTAAGGGTTTTGGAGTGGGCTGAAGTGTGGAGATTGTTGATTGGTTGAAGAGTGCAGGGTAAAGTCATGAGACAGGGAGATGAAGAAACTGTTCTTATGCTGATTTGGTGGTTCCTTTGTGGGGGTCTTTAAACTGGTTAGTGTAGGTTGTCCTGTTGGAATTCATGCAATTTTCAAACAAAACCATTAGTATTCTAACATCAGACATCCTATCTATCTTATAGGAGCAATGGGATGAAAATAGTGAGAATCTAGTGCTATGTGGCTTTTGGTTACAAGAAAGTAGGTCAAAGAGCGGCATGATTAATGCTTAATTATAACTATATATTCTGTCTGGAATTTTTGTTAACTCAGTGAGGACAGCTTCAATCTATGACTGCACATAGCAGATGGAATGATTACTCTAGTACCCAAATTATGTAGAAATTGGGTTCTTGCTATACTTAGTTTGTAATAATCACTCCAGTGATTCTCTTTATTATGCAGTTTGATATACCATCGTACTGACACACAGTCCATTCTGACATTCTGTTGTTGGTAAAGACATACATGCCAGGATACTGGCTTACTAAACAGGTAAGTAGTAAAACCAATTTCAAGCCCATTATAAAAAGTAGAAATTAGGCCAGGTACTGTGTGACTCATGCCTGTAATCCCAGCACTTTGAGAGGCTGAGGTTAGAGGATTGCTTGAGACCAGGATTTGAGATCAGCTTGGGCAACATAGCAAGACCCTGTCTCTACTGGAAAAAAGAAAAAAAAAGAAAAAAAAAATTAGCTGGGCTTGGTGGTTTGTGCCTGTGGCCATAGCTACCTGGGAGGCCAAGACAGGAGATTGCTCGAGGAGTTGAAGGTTACAGTGAGCTCTGATTGTGCAACTGCACTCCAACCTGGGCAACAGAGTGAGATCTTATCTCAAAAAAAGGAGAACTTGAGAGGAAATACATTTGAACAGCACATAGTTAAATGGGGCTTTGGTTACATATTAGTGTTGAAAACAAAAATAAAGTGATTGTAATGGGCGTATTTATTAACTGTGACAGGGAATATATTAAAGCAAATTTTTCCCTCCATTGTAATCAATGTACAAACACTGAGTTTCTTCAGTTTGCCTAGATTTTTAGTTTCTAACTGTTCTAACACACTTAATTGCCTATGTGAAAACCCATGTAAAATTCTATGCCTCTAAAAGATAACGGAACATTTGCTCAAAATATTTTACCTTTGTTATCTATCCCTAAGGAGGAAAACACGCTTTAAAGGTTTTTCACATTTTACATGTTTTTATTTGCGTAACTGTTTAAGATAACATTTTCCATTTTTTTTTTCTTTGCCTTATATGGTTCCCATGGATGGCCTGAGTGCCATTCTGCCCTGTCTTATACTCGGAGAGGATGATGACCAGGGTGGCTTACCCCTCAAAGCCTGGTGGCCTTGGCGTCCTGTCCAGCTTACCTGCCAGGAAGCCCCTGCCATCATTTGTTTCAGTAGTTGGAATCTGCTTTTCTTGACTGTTTTAAAGTTCACATTGAACTTGATAATGAAGTTAATGTCTGTTTACTATGTACACCCTTGCCCCCTTTTTCTGGCCAGGAAAACAGGTCAATATGACTCTGTAATCATTATTCGAGTCACATCTCATTAGTAACTTTTAGTGTTTCCTTCTTTTATTCTGTCTTTCAGAGAACTTGTTGACTGCCTACTAGATGTTCGGCCCTGTGCTAGGCCCAAGGTTGCAGAAATGAGTGTGACTCAGTTTCTGCTATTGAAGAATGTCCTGAGGAATTTACATTGTGGCAGGGGAGACAAATATCTAAACCAGGGTGTCTGATCTTTAGGCTTCCCTGGGCCCCATTGGAAGAATAATTGTCTCGAGCCATACATAAAGTACACAAACACTAATGATAACTCATGAAGGAAGAAGAAAAAAATCGCAAAAGAATCTCATAATGTTTTAAGAAAGTTTACAAATTTGCGTTGACCTTCGTTCAAAGCCATCCTGGGCAGCATGTGGCCCGTGGGTTGGACAAGCTTGATCTAAACAGATCGTTATAGTGCCAGGCAGAGTTAGAGGGAGAAACACCAATGCTGTTTGAGAGCACTCCGGCGCTGTCTGAAAGCGGGGGAAAGATTTTACTGGAGAAGGCATTGGGAGCTGGAGCCGTGAGTCCATCCGGGAGCACTGTGGTGCACTTTAGGCCAGAATCCTGCAAGGCTGTGGTGTGTTAGTGATGTATACAGTCCGCTATTCACACAACCTATCTTAATGCCAAAGAATGATAGAAAAGTGCCTGTCTGTGTCCTCAGACTTGCATCAGTAGTGGCCTGCTGAGGGCACTAGCCCCGTTCCTCCTCTGGAACCACCCACACATCAGGATCTCCACTTTACTGGCCTCTCTTCCCCGCAGCCAGGAAGCTGTGGTAGATCTGGGAAGGAAGGGTCTAGGTCTCTGGAATCTCCTTGCAGTGGCTCCCAGGACCCCTTTAAAGGGTCATGACCTGTAGTTTCATAAATACTCTTCTGTTTATATGAGCCCTTGCCTGTCAACCCCCAACCCAAATTTAGTTCCCAGTATTTTTCCAGGGCATACAAAATATGGAGCAGAGCTTATTTCTGCATCAAATTTGAGACTTTTATTTTAGTTTTTTTTTTTTTTTGTCTCTTTTGTGGTTATATTAGATTATTTTCAGAGGCTCCCAGGGAATCCTGAATCATGTCCTTTTTGTGGGGAGGGGTAATTAATGTTGAAATGGACTGTGTCCCTCTTACCATATTAAGTAGTTTGAAGACAAAACCATTGGGAAAGAGCTTGCTATCATTTGACCAAGGAGAATGGTCAGTTGAGTGCCACAGGTGTGTGTGTGTGTGTGTGTGTGTGTGTGTGTGTGTGTGTGTGTGTGTGAAGATTTCTTGAATTCAGCACCAATTGATTATATTCCTCTAGAAATTCAGAGAAATATAAAAATAAAAAGTAGGGAAAAATTTTAAAGCTCCAAATACAGTTCTCTAAAAATATTTTGAGGGAATCTTTTTATACCAATTCCCAAATGGTGAAAGACAAGCAATGGCGAATAAAATATCAGCTGTAGGGGTTCCTTAGACCAGAGTATACTTTAAACTCTGCAGCAGCAACTAAAGTTAAGGCTGTTCCCATCCCTAGCAATCAGTTGCACATTTTAGATCCATCTGGGGTCAGTTTTGAGTTCCAAAAA
Organism: Cheracebus regulus; assembly: GCA_963574635.1. Lineage (NCBI taxonomy): Eukaryota > Metazoa > Chordata > Mammalia > Primates > Pitheciidae > Cheracebus > Cheracebus regulus. The sequence continues at coordinate 3,360 of CAUYQU010045595.1, read as the reverse complement.
GTCATATTGCCCAAATGTCAGTGAAATTTGAGTTCAGTGGTGGGACCCTAGTATCCTGAAATAGGTTTGTGCCTTTCCATTTGTGTGTGTAAAGTGTGGGTGCTGGGAAACCCAGAGTCAGGATTTTTCATTTACTGCCAACACTGTTGCCAAGTGGATGTCTCCTTATCCCTAAAGAGGGGACAGATAATGGCTATGTACAGACTAGCATGTGATTTTATGGGTCTTAGTTGTAGGCACACTGTTGGAGTTCTTTTCTTATCTTAGTGTAAACTGATTATTGAACCATCCATTTCAGAGAATTATTTGGTCTGGTTTTAGATAATAGGAGTCTCTTTGGTAGTGTTTTGGATGACTTCATTGCTTCACAGGTCCACAGGGGCTGTTCTAAGGATCAGAAATGTTGAAATGGACCTCACTGACACGTTAGCAAAATTGGACAGCTGTTAGACTTGAATATCAGCTGCTTTGCTCACTTTGCTTTTTTGTTTGTTATAATGAGCCCCTGAAGTAGGGGTCTAACTAATACATATTCTGAAATCTCTATGGTAGAAATGCCTTGCGTCTATATTATGAATCCTTGGTAATTCAAAACAGTTTTCATAAGGAATCTTTCCATAAAGCAAGTAGGGTGTCCCCCTCTTCCTGTAATTCATTTTCATAAAGTAATTTACAGAGTTTGAGACAATAGATAGTTTTTGCTTATCAAAGATAATCTTTGGAAACCTGCGAAGCCTTCACTGTAACAAGGTCCAGAAAAGATTGTCCTTGTTATTTTCTGCTGATAATGTGAGCAAGGACATGCTTCCCAAGTGGTAGATAGGGATGTGGTCTTTCCACTCAGAGGCTTTGTGCTCCTTAGAGTTGTCCTTGACTTTGATCAAAGTTGTGTTCAGATTCCCCAGAAAAACACTCCGAAGATCTGCTTTGAATTTCTTTATAAAATTATGTGTTTGTTGCATTGCACAGATAACTGCAGAACATCTAGTATGAATAGATGTTGTAAAACAGGTTAGACCAATTAGCTCTTTTCCATTTAGGGGAGGAATCAGCAATGTATGAGGGATGGTGTTTACATAAGGAATGTGGCAGATCAGATTTGCTTGCATTTTCTCACACCATCAGGAATACCAAATATCCAGCACTGTTTGAGACCAGCATGGTTAGCACAGGAACTCTTGGATTAGGCTTCATGGACCAGATAGTAGTCAAAGTATGGGATTCACCAGAAACTACATGTGAAAGATTTTTTAGTTTTGACTCATCCTCTATGAAGTTCTCCTCCTGAAAGGATGACATCTTAAGACCAGAGATGTAATTTCTAGTCAAATTAGATGGAGCCCTTTTGTTACCATTGTTGCTGTTAGAACTTTCTTACTCTTTTACAATGGGGTTCTTAGCCTGGGTTAATGGGTGCTTAACCTGAGTTCATGGGCCCTGCAATGAATGTAATTTCCTGACATTGTCTGCAGAAGTTTGTGTGATATGGATGTTTTTTGTTTGGTTTGGTAAAGAGAGGGTTTATATATGCATTAAGTTCTCAAATGCTCCATGACTACCAAAGACTTACAAAGAAGCCAGTGATTTTGAGACTGGTCATTGGTCCTCCCATTGAGCTGCATCCTCTTTAGCGCTACCAATCCTCACAGCTCACATGGTCCCAGCATACGATTCCCTATCACTTATGAGCCCACAGACAAAACTGTTAACCTGTATTTTTATGTGTAAATTTGACATAGGATTGATGGTCAACTCTTTAAACTACTGTTTGGATTTCCAAGCTGGAGCTTGCTGGGTAGTCTTTGTGTCATTTCTTCATGGGGTATTTATTTGCTGTAGTCTGCCTTAGCATGACCTTTAGACCATGCGCACTGGACAGTCTAACCACAGAAAGCTTCAGGATGGTCTATTTGTAACTGCAGTCTACCTTGAGCTATAGTTGATTTTTTCTTTTCTCTTTTTTTTTTTCCAGCCTGGGAGAAATTGGGCAACTTAGCCAGGAATTCTTTGAGTTACTGCGGTGTGTTCTCTCCACATTTCTGGAAGCTTTTATACGTTGTTCTTCTGTTAGTTGTTTTGGTTGTCCTCTATCTTCCCTTCAGCAAGATTTACTCAAGCGGAGGAAGCATAGAAAAGACAGGTTGCTGAGGGATTAGATGAGCGAGCGCTTGCAGGACTCTTTGTTCCCGCCAAATGATCTTTTAAAGAAACTATTGGGTATTTTTCTTTGAATTTCCCTATTGTAGTGTGAATTCTTCTTTGCCAAATGGCTTTTGGGGCTTTGCCTGGACCCCGTGTGCCAGAGTCAGAGATTCATCTTGGCCAGACACTGCCACATATTGAAGAGGGAGCTGTTTCCAGGAAAGCTCAGAGAGCTGTGGCTCCTAGAAATCTTTCCTTGATTGTATGAGCCAGGCCTCAGCACTTTTGACCATCTGGAAAATTTTGGACCTGAGCACCAATATCTGTCTCAGATCTTTTTATTCTCATTTCATGAGCTTTTATTTTTATTTTTTTATTTTTATTTTTAAAGAAAGAAAAAAGAAAGAGCAAAAGAAAGAAAAAAAAGAGAATGAAAGAGAGAAAGAAAGAGGAAGAAAAGAGGGAGAGAGAATGGGATTCTTCTTCTATTGCCCAGGCTAGAATGCAGTCTAAAAATGGGTATTAAGAACCTCTTTTAGGCCAATAATTGTGCTTAACAATGGAGACAGGAAGGAATAGGGGTTGAAAATAACAAACAAGCAGCCAACCAATATTTTATTTAAACCTGTGAGATGCTATGCAATTGCTGAGGAGTGATTTACTTCCAATTATGTGGTTACTTTTAAAATAGGTATAATGCGATACTGAGAAAAATGTATGTTTTGTGGATTTGGGGTAGAGAGTTCTGTAAATATTTGTTAAGTTTACTTGTTCCAGGTCTGAGTTCAAGTCCCGGGTATCCTTGTTAATTTTCTATCTCGTTGATCTGTCTAATATTGACAGTATAATGTTAAAGTCTCCCACTATTATTGTGTGGGAGTCTAAGTCTCTATAAGTCACTAAGAACTTGCCTTAGGTATCTGGGTGCTCCTGCATTGGGTGCGTATATATTTAGGATCACTAGCTGATCTTGTTGCATTGATCCTTTCACCACCATGTAATGTCCCTCTTTGTTTCTTACGGTCTTTGTTGTTTTAAAGTCTGTTTTATCAGCGACAAAAATTGCAGCTTCTGTTTTTTTTTTTTTTTTTGCTCTCCATTTGGTTGGTAAGTCTTCCTCCATCCCTCTGTTTTGAGTCTTTGTGTATCCTTGCATGTGAGATGGGTCTAGATACAGCATACCGATGGGTTTTAGCTTTTTATCCAATTTGCCTGTCT
>CAUYQU010045594.1:0-10720 GCA_963574635.1 Cheracebus regulus | reverse complement strand
GTATTATCTTTAGTCATAGAAGTCCTAATTTTAGACCCAAAGTATTTACTTGTTAATTCATTACTAGTTGCTTATAACTTCCTTTCTTATTAAGACTAGCCATGGCAGCATATTCTTCTTCACACAATGCAACAGGAGCTACTATTAAGTGATGAGAGATGGTCACAATAAATGAAATAAGGCCTTGCTATCAAAGCATTGATTTACTTCTTTGAAGGAATAACCCTGGGTTTTCATTTCTGTAACTGCTTTCCATCAGCAAAATTTTAGCCAAATGTGCACAAAATAATATTTTTAAGACAATAATTACTATTTGGACAATGATTATTTTCAATAATGATATCAGATGGTAATTAATAAAAAATTAATTGTTTACGTATGTCAATCTTCAGCAGAAAAAAGGTCAATGAAAATAAAATAATATTTAAAAAGAAAGCTTCCAACAGAAAAATTGGACCTGTATCATAATTGTGTAGTAATGCTCTCATTACTGTTGAAGAAACAGTAAGATGTTAACTTACTGGTGAAATTGATTATGACTGCAGAAAGATTATTTAAAGAAAGATTTCCAGCATGGCGCTTCTCTTTAAATTCATAGTAATTTTCTGTAATTAACTGTGGCTCAGACTCATTTGCCTTATCTCTAAAATGGAACTAAGCAATCCCTCTCCTCCCTCAAAAGACTGAATACCTGTGAAAATCCAGGATACAAATGTGAATAATTGTGATTATGGATGGTTATTACTGCATGTCATTTACATGAGAAAAATGACATGCTAGTCATAATAAAACTTGGTAGAATTCAGTAAAGGTGATACTCTTGGAGGAAAAATTGTTTCTGTACTACAAACTTCATTTTGTCATTTGATAAGGCATCTTCAAATTGTTTAAAATCATAATTAATTATGGATCACGACAATTGCATCCTGTAACTGTGCAATAAATGCTTGTGGTGTTGAATTAAGAAGGGGTGGGCCAGGAGTAAATATCTTCAGATTCTTGCTTTATTACAATTCAAATTTCAAACATTTTAATCCTTCTATTACTGTTTGTAAAATGGAAAAAAAAACCATCAAGACACACGGAATAAAACAGTTTAGAATACAATTTGTTTAGGTGGTTTGAAGAAGTGACTCATTTGATTATAGCCCCCTAGATTCCTTTCCATCGGTAAACATCGTCTGATCAGTCATAGTACATAAACCTTCTGTTGGGTAGTTTAGGAAACACTATGGAAGAAACAAAATACTCAAAACAAGTTAAATTTGAGGTGGTTCATAAGTGTCTCTATAAAGATAAAATGCATTGTGGGGTTTCAGAATTTAGCTATGTCTAACATATATTCATTCAATAGTTACCCTGAACTAGGAATTGTAGTAGTTTAGGATACAGTTCTTCCCATCAGGGAGATACATTTTAGAGAAAAGAAATGATACACTATTAGGACTGTACAAGATGATATTTCAGAAAAACTCCTACGGCATGTAGCTGTACAGAGAAGATCATCCCTCTGCCATCTACACACACCTATCCTATTAGTTCAGATAGGAAAGACTTTCTGAATAAGGTTATCCTTGAGTTGTGTTTTAAAAGAGAAGAGAACAGCTGAGTCAGAGAAACTGAGCCAAAAAATGAAAGTGTGAATAAAAGAAAAGGCAAGAGTAAAAGTAGAATTTCATTCTCCTCAGATTTTGAAGTCAGTACCTTTTAAATATATTAGGTTATGTAAAGGTTGATTATCTACTAAGACATATATTATTTTGTCCCACTATTATTTTATTTTCATTTTTTATATATATTCTATAGAGGGCCAACATAATTAAATGGTAATGTCAGGATGGGAATTCAATTCCATTCTGATATCTCTTTCTTTCATTTTCTTAAAATTAATTTTATTTCTTCTTCCATGGAAGAAGAAATAACCATAAAAGCCTTAACTTTTCTTTCTAGTAGTAAGAATGAGATTAGAATTTTCCATACTGATTTTTCTCTTTTTTCTAAGACCAAGATAGGGACTTCATAAGGGTTAGTCATGCCTAAGGTAAAAGTTAATAAAATGCTGATCACTGACCATTCCATCAAGTTGAGATCCTAATCAGTCCTCACTTTCTTTCAGAAAATATTATCTAGTAAATAAAACATTGTCAAACATCACGCCAGAATGTCTTGTAGAAGAGGGGCAAATAAAGAAATATAGTAAGTGCTACAGTGGAGACCAGTACAAAATGCTGAGGAAATGACCAACACTATGAGAATGCTGGGGAGGATGTCATGGGAAGATCATATTTAAGAGAGGTTTTAAGGGATACACAGGCATTTCTTTTTCAAAGTAGAGAGGAAATAGGACATATTCTACTTTGAATGAACCTCTTAAATGAAGACACCACAATGTGTGAGTGGTGTTTTGAGTGAAGAATAATCAACCTGTAGTCTAGCATTAATGGGCATTTAGATTGATTCCATGTCTTTGCTGTTGTGGCTAGTGCTGCATTAAACATACGCATGCATGATAGAATGATGTATATTACTTTGGGTATATATCCAGTAATGGGATTGCTGGGTTGAATGGTATTTGTTTTTAGGTCTTTGAGGAACCGCCACACCGTTTTCCACAATGGTTGAACTAATCATACTCCTGCCAACAGTTTATAAGTGTTCCTTTTTCTCCACAACTTCACCAGCACCAGTTGTTTGCTGACTTTTAAATAATAGTCATTCTGACTGGTGTGAGATGGTATCCTCAGCAAACAGTTGAATAGTTAACAGGAAAAGAAAATTAAGTACCACGTGTTCTCACTTATAAGTAGAGCTAAATGATAAGAACACATAGACACATAGAACGGAACAACAGATTATGGGCCAGTGGGAGATTGAGGGGTGGGAGGAGAGAGAGGATCAGGAAAAATAACCAACAGGTACTAGCCTTAATACATGGGTGACCAAATAAGCTGTACAACCAATTCCCCTGACAGAAATTTACCTATATAACAAACCTGTACAGGTACCCCTGAACTTAAAATTTTAAAAAGACATTAATTTATGGGACTGTCTATACTGCTAGGTAGCATCTGATTGTGTCCTCCCTAGTATTCCAGAAGTTGAGCAGAGGAAGCTTGTTTCAGGGTTGTTTGGAAAGACATGATGATAGCTTCATTTTTCTTCTAGCATGATGGATCAGTATCAGTATAGGATGCACTGGTTGACTGACCATCAGTGGAATATAATCACTTAAAGGACCTTCATATAGGATAGCTACTCTCTCTAACTGTATCTCTCTCTAGACAGACACCACCTACACACACACACACACACACACACACACACACACACATACACACACACACACACACACTCAGTCTCTCTCTCTCTCTCTCTCACACACACACACACACACACACATTTTCACACATTCCTGATTGTTTCTATGGCTATATTGCCGCATAGTCTGAAAATTACATGTGACACATATCTTGATTCTGCCACTTAAGAATTTAAAGGTCAAGAGTAAGTTAATTCGTCTTTCTGAGCATTCATTTTCCTCATCTGTTAACTGGAGTGATAATATCTCCCTGCCAAGGTTGCTGTGACAATTTAAATATAAACAATTTATTTGATAATCCCTTGCATAAACTAATAGGAAGTGCTCAGCATTTTTTTCTTCCTTTCACTTTTTTGAGGGAAAATTTTTGTAGCTTACATCTTCTTGGTCACCAATATCAGGGAAATAAATTACCTCTATGAATGACAGAAAGAGGTAAAAGTACAAATGATGTGTACCGTATTCTTACTGTGTGTGAATACCGCGGACACTTTTTATTAGGTCCATCCCAGGTGCCAGACACTTTGGTTAGCCTTGGAGACACAAGAACAGTGAAGTAAAAGACCTCTTCCTCAAACAACTCAAAAATCAATTAAGACCAAGAGATACATGAATTGCAGAAAGATAGGTAACAAAATAGAATTAAAACTCAGAATAAGACTTGCTTGCAAAACCTCTAATGGGTCCAACACTCATAAATATGTCTAGAATACATGTTGCTAGATGATATTTAATTAGTGAATGAATTTAGACTAAATACTTGATACAGTTCTCCATCAATCAGGAATTCAATTTGTGTGGGAATATTTCCAAACCAAAGAGCATGAATCAATTTCATTAACTCTAAATAAAAGATGCATTTGAGAAAACAGGAAAGTACTGTCATCTGAGAGACAGTTATTTTTTCAACTTAAGTTTGTTTGTTATTTTGTCTGTCTTTTCTGAAGACTAACACTAACTCCTTTTTTTCCCACTTAGCTTTGATGTATGTGTGTAGGGGCTGTAGATGGTATGAAAATAATGTTTTCAATAATATATGCTCTTTCAGATAGACAGAACTCTCTCAGTAAAATATATATGAGAACATTCCTTCCAGCCACTAGCTATGATTCATTTATTACCCAGTTGGCCAGAGTTCTTGGGAAAAGAGAATGGTCATTTTTCTCAACATACACCCCCACAATTCTCCAACTTCTATCCCTTTTCTAGTAATAATGTAGATCATATCTTATTAGATACTTTCTTACTCCCACCCCCCAACCAAAGTGTTTTCCTGCTCCACCTGCTAGTCTGACTCAGTGATTAGTTTCTGGTATTGCAAAATACCAAATTTTGCTTAGAAAATGTAAAGGAAAATCTTTAAAAGGGGACTGAATGTTGGTGCTTATTGATAGCTATGATCATTTTTCGCAAGCAACATTCCTTTGATGTGGCAGACAAAATTTGAAAGGATTTTAGAAACATTCCGGTGTTCAATTGACCTTATATATTGATACAGTACAATAAAGAATTCCACTGTGAGCCTTCCATTTGCCATAAATAATATAGTATGCAGTCAATAGAGGACAGAACACAAAAAAGGAACCATTAGAAGGTGTCTGCCGTAATTTTTAATGTCACAGTATGTTTCTGGTGCTATCAAAGACTAAACAAAGAAAATGTTCAGATAAGAATTAAAATTCATATACTGAGTAGCTTTTTTTAAATTTAATTCAAATTAGAATTAATGACAGAGCTGAAACAAACAGAGGTAGGAACTTGGCAATAACGTCTGTACTCCAGCTTTAGAAAGGTACAGTTCAACAATCATAATAATCAGAAATATGCTAATGGAAGTTTAAGAATAAATGCAAATGGTTCTTCTGGGATAGGTATTTTGAATGTCAGTCCTACTTTGTATTAATAGTATTAGGACAAAAGGTACAGTCCATAGTTGCAAATACAAATGGTCTTGTGTTCTGAATGAGAAATGGTAGGAATTACAAAGGTTTCTTTTCTTTAATATTAAGTATGTTCTTTCTGATCACATTTGTTTTCTAAACCAATTTTCAGGGATACTTACAGAAGCTTCAAATAAAATATGATATGTTTAAATTATATAAGCATAAAGCTGAAGGGACCTTTTCAGTCTAATATTTTACAGATGATGGGAGTGAGAGTTAGAGAAATGAGGGAAGTCTACTACAGTCATACAGTCCTGGTAGCAACACCAGGAATAGAAATAGACTTTATTCCACTACTGCAAAAGTGTACTGGCAGCTTGGATTGCTCCTGTTTCCACACATCCTACCTGCCCCTGTGCTAGATACCATATCCTCACCTCTTCCTTCATCACTACCATAAATTGCGGTTGGAGGCAGTCACTGAAAAATATAAGTAAGGAAGCTAAATTAAAAGTCAAATATTCCTGTTACTTTCTGATGCTCAGTTTTAGTTAACTCATTCCCCAGGTGAAACTTTAAGGGAAAAAAAAATTTAGCTTTTCAGTTAACATGAAACACTTGTTCGAAATATGAATTCATAGCAAAATATGTTGTTTATAAAACAAGTTTCATATGTCACTAAACAAAAGTCTCCAAGGATCCTTTGCCTGTAGAAATATTTTACTTGTTCTTGTCTCTTCCTTAGACTTTATAGTACAGTTGTTTCTCTGTATTAGTGGGCAACTGGGTTCAGAATCTCCCATGAACACTCAAATCCCCAGATGTTCCATGTCCTTGATATAAAATGGTGAAGTATTTGCATATAGCTTATGTACATCTCCCCTTATACTGTGAATCATCTCTAGATTAACTATAATATTTAAAATGATATAATTGTACATGTTCAGATATTTATATTTTTGATCCTTTGTTCATTAAATCCACAGATATGGAATCTATGGATACAGAGGGCCTAATCTATGTAGAAACTGTTTTCAAGATCATCTTGTAAGTAAAATTCTAGTAGAACATGAACATATGGAGATAGCAAGCTTTAAATCTTATAAAATGATTTTCACATTGCACTTAGCCTTTTAGTCTGCTTTTTGGAGTGAACGGTTAAGTGATGTATTAGCTTCCCCCCCACCCCTTGCACATGTGGAATGAGAGGTGATTTTGATAAAGCACCTGTACAAAGGAACAGCTGGAGACACTATATCATAAATGCCCGATGTGTAACAGGTAGACTTCTTAATAAGAGTCCTAAATACTCTGCAAAAATCACAAAGCTGTTTAGGCTCTTGCCTTTTAACTCCAGAAAATATCATCTACTACTATAGTTTTCACTTCTACCTACACTTCTTCACAAAGCCAGGATGTCCTATTGAACATTCACACCCAAGTCTCCTTAAATTTGATGTGTCAAAGGGCACACATTATCTTTTACCTGATTTTCTTTCTGGTCCTCTTAGTTTCTATATGGTTCAACCTCATCAGAAGTTCTGAAAATCAACTAGCTGTCTATATATTCTCTTCTCTTTCAACTATTACTACCTTAGTGAAGAATTTTCTTGTTTCTTATTTGGACTAATGTTTGGATACTTTAACTACTCTCTTCCTTATCCTCTCTTTTTTATAACAATTATTTTGCCATTGATATAAGGGTATTTTGCTAAAATCTAAATCTGTGCACAATCAATGGCTTCCTATCATCTGCAATTTAATTTCCAAATAATTCCTAGTTATTGCTCCATAATAAACAAAAGCAAACTTAAAACGAACTAAATTCCTATTATTCAGTAAGCTTGGAGATGCTGTGTATTTAGCTTCTGTTAAACAATTGATACGTTAAAATATTTGCAAAACAGCCATATGAAAACCTGCTCGACTCAGTTTGGCCCAAGTGTCTTATAATTAGTTCTATATACACATGTTCAGCCACTTCTTTTCTTATCCCACTCTTACATTTTTTACAACATAATACGCCTGACCACATATTTGTTGTTTGGTCACTGTAAAAGTCTATGCAAAAAATGTTACCCTTGAAATATCTCTAAGTATACCCTTGAAAACAGGTACTATCCTTTCTGTATCTCTATACCACATTAACTACAGTGGCTGGCAAACAGTAGATTCTCAGTGAATACGTGATGACAGAATGGGTTGGGGAGATGGGTGATAGTAAACTGATAGGCTACAGTCATGCATTATTCTAGACAATGAGGCAGAAAAGCTCTCAGCAAGCTCGTCCCATCTGTGGCACATGGCTGCACGTCGCCCAGGACAGCTTTGAATGTAGCCCAGCAAAAATTCTTAAACTTTCTTAAAGCATTATGAGATTTTTTTGTGTGTGTGATTTTTTTTTTTTAAGCTCATCAACTTTTGTTAGTGTTAGTGTATTTTATGTGTGGCCCAAGGCAATTCTTATTCTTCCGGTGTGATCCAGAGGAGCCAAATGATTAGACACCCCTGCTCTACAGAGTAAAGTATGTTTAACAAGACAATTTGTTTAGAGAGACGAGGGCAAGTGTCTATGGCTTTCTGTTCTGTTTCCATTCCTTGCGTGAGGTAATATTGACCCTTTACATCTTAGGCTTCTAGTAATGAAGGGACACACAGGCCATGAGGAGGTCATCAATGAGACCCTTCTTTTGGAGAAAAAAGGAAGATTTCGACTCAGCCTTGGTTTTAACCTTTTTCTTCGGAGAGGTTGCCTGTCTCTTGTTTTGTTTTTATTTTTTTAATGCAAGGAACTGAATTCTCAGTCAAGAAGACTCCATATTTCACAATATTCTAACTGAATATTAACCTCAAGGGACTATTTTTGTTGTTCTTGTTATTTTAATTTTTCATATAGCTTTTTGGGTTTTTAAAATTTGTTTATAGCTTGTGGGCTCAAAAATGTCAAAGATGACTAATGGTCAGTGAAAATCTGCAGAACAATTAATTGAATTAGGACTCCACAGTGTGAGCAAGGGTATTTAAAATTTCTCTTTATAACCAATTTGATAAGTTATAAAGAGTAAGTCAATCTCATATTAATTTGGTAAGTCAGTCTCATATTAATACATGAGGTCCCATGCATTGAGACTGAGTCTTTTGCCTTTTCTTATTGTTCTGCTTTATAATACTCACTTTTTAAGATGTTGGGGAATACAGTATACATTTGATGCCATAGGAAATGAAACCGTTTTGCTGCTAATATATTCATGATAGCATCCCCTAAGGCTTCAATGAAACTGAATGAAGAATATTGAATATCATCTCTAAATAAGGAAATGAAGATTCTGTTAAGCAGGAAATAAGAAATTATGGAAGTTACAAACACATGTTAATTGAAGAAAACATAAACTTCCAAAGACTGAAGTACCAGAATAGCTAAATTGGGCAAGGGCTATTACATGTATTTGCTAAGCATTGATGTTAAAGGAGGAGGGGAAAGATATTTAGACTGATTCAATAAGTATCACAAGGGTAATGTGATGGGGTTATTAAGCAGAGACTTTAGAGTAGGTGATCAGTAGTGACCTGACCTGCTCATGAAGATTAGAGTCTAGACTACACCTTGAGAACTGTAGTGAGATATGTCACTAAGATTTTTGGATTTTTTTGTTATAAGTCATTTAATATTTGGCTCAATAGTTTGCTTTTTTTTTTTTTTACATGAAAGCAGACTCTAATCTTAGAGGAAATAATCATTTTCCATGTGAGTCCATGATTCTTTTGTTTCTCTTGTATCCAAAATCACAAATTTAGATTATCATTATCAGTAATGATAATAATAAGGACACGTATAATGCAAAACTTATTTAGGTTTACAGAATGTTTACAGTTTGCAAAGCAATTGCCTTTATGTTATCTTTTTGAGGCACACCAAAACACCACAGAACAGGTGACATTACCACCATTTCAATCAAGAGGATCCCATAGGTACTGATTTTCTGAAGACACAACTCAGTGTAGGAGTTAAAAAAATTAATATATACATATATATTATATATTTATATATATATATAAATTATATATATATATATATATACATATAATATATATAGCATAGGTACACACATGGCAATGTAGTTTGCTGCCTCCATCCCCATCTCCTGTATCTGGTATTTCTCCCCATGTTATCCCTCCCCAACTCCCTGCTCCCCGTTGTCCATCCCCTAGTCCCCCCTGACAGACACCAGTGTGTGATGCTCCCCTCCCTGTATCTGTGTGTTCTCATTATTCAACGCCTGCCTTTGAGTAAGAATATGCAGTGTTTGATTTTCTGTTCTTGTGTCAGTTTGCTGAGAATGAGGGTTTCCACATTCATCCATATCCCTACAAAGGACACAAACTCATCGTTTTTTATGGCTGTATAGTATTCCATGGTGTATATATGCCACATTTTCCCTGTCTAGTCTATCATCGATGGGCATTTGGGTTGGTTACAGGTCTTCACTATTATAAACAGTGCCACAATGAATATATGTGTACATGTATCTTTATAACAGAACGATTTATATTCCTTTGGATATATACCCAGTAATGGGATTGCTGGGTCAAATGGAATTTCTATTTCTAGGTCCTTGAGGAATTGCCACACTGTCTTCCACAATGGTTGAACTAATTTACACTTCCACCAACAGTGTAAAATGTTCCTGTTTCTCCACATCCTCTCCAGCATCTGTTGTCTCCAGATTTTTTAATGACCACCATTCTAACTGGTGTGAGATGGCATCTCAATGTGGTTTTGATTTGCATTTCTTTAATGACCAGTGATGATGAGCATTTTATCATATGTTTGTTGGCCTCATAAATGTCTCCTTTTGAAAGGTGTTTTCATATCCTTTGCCCACTTTTGAATGGGTTTTATTGTTGTTTTCTTGTAAATCTGTTTTAGTTCTTTGTAGGTTCTTGATATTATCCCTTAGTCAGATGGGTAGATTGAAAATCAATTCACTCGAATGGTTGTTTCTCTTGCTTTGCAGAAGCTCTGGAATTTAATTAGGTCCCATTTGTCTATTTTGGCTTTGGATGCTGTTGCTTTTGGTGCTTTATTCATGAAGTCCTTGCCTATGCCTATGTCCTCAATGGTTTTGTCTAGGTTTTCTTCTAGAGTTTTCATGCTGTTAGGTCTTATGTTTAAGTCTTTAATCTATCTGGAGTTAATTTTAGTGTAAGGTGTCAGGAAGGGGTCCAGTTTCTGCTTTCTGCACATGGCTAGTCAGTTTTCACAACAGCATTTATTAAACAGGGAATTCTTTCCCCATTGCTTGTTTTTGTCAGGTTTGTCAAAGATCAGATGGTTGTAGATGTGTGGCATTGCCTCTGAGGCCTCTGTTCTGTTCCATTGGGCTATATCTCTGTTTTTGTACCAATACCATGCTGTTTTGATTACTGTAGCCTTATAGTATAGTTTGAAGTCAGGTAGTGTGATGGTTCCAGCTTTTTTCTTTTTGCTTAGGATTGCCTTGGCTATGTGGGCTCTCTT
>CAUYQU010045592.1:0-11070 GCA_963574635.1 Cheracebus regulus | reverse complement strand
CTTAGTTTCTTTGCATTGGGTTAGAACATGTTCTTTTAGCTCACAGAAGTTTCTTATTATCCACCTTCTGAAGCCTGATTCTGTGAGTTCATCACATTCATCCTCTGTCAAGCCTTGTTCTCTTGCTGATGAGGAGCTGCGATCTCCTGTAGGAGGAGAGGCATTCTGATTTCAGGCGTTCTCAACCTTTTTGCACTGGTTTCTTCCCATTTTTGTGGATTTATCCACCTGTCGTCTTTGTAATTGCTGACTTTCAGATTGGGTCTCTGAGTGGCCGTCTGGCTTGTTGGTGATGAAGTTTTTCTGTTTCTTAGTTTTCCTTTGGTGGACGCCCCTTCCCCACAGAGCTGGGCCTTCCCAGGTTCAGCTGTGCTTGCCGTGCTTGCCGGGTTCAATTGTGCTTGCTCTCGGTCCTTAGTGCTTCCAATTGCTGTTCTCCTTGTGGGGATGGGACCAGCGGAGCCCGACTAAAAGGGCACCCAGTCCCGTATACTCCACACCGAGAAGCGCCACCCTGGGGCACCGGCAAAACAGCCGCGCCAGCCAAAAGAGTCACGCTGGCAACCCGTGTGGCTCCTTCACCAGGAATCTCCCAGTTTGTGGGCATCAAAAATTTGTCTACAATTGCAGCATCCACTCACTGTCTGCGCTTTCACTGGGAGCTACAATCCCGAGCTGCTGCTATGTGGCCATCTTGGATCTCTCTCTGTATTTCTGGGTATTTTATTCTCTTTGTAGCAATTGTGAATAGGAGTTCGCTCATGATTTGTCTGTTATTGGTGTATAGGAATGTTTGTGATTTTTGCACATTGATTTTATATCCTGAACTTTGCTGAAGTTGCTTATCCTTTGAAGTAGATTTTCAGATGATGGGGCGTTCTAAATATACAATCATGTTGTCTGCAAATAGAGATAATTTCACTTCCTCTTTTCCTAATTGAATACCCTTTATTTCTTTTTCTTACCTGAATGTCCTGGCAAGAACTTGCAATAGTATGATGAATAGGAGTGGTGAGTGAGGGCATCCTTGTCTTGTGCTGGTTTTCAAAGGAAAGCTTCTAGTGTTTGCCTATTGAATATGATATTGTCTGTGGATTTGTCATAAATAGCTCTTATTATTTTGAGATATGCTTCATCAATACCTAATTTATTGAGAGTTTTTAGCATAAAAAGCTGCGAATTTTTTGAAGGCCTTCTCTACATCTATTGAGATAATCATGTGGTTTTTGTCTTTGTTTCTATTTATGTGGTGGGTTACATTTATTGACTTGCACATATTGAACCAGCCTTGCATCTCATGGATGAAGCTGACTTGATCATGATGGGTAAGCTTTTTGACATTCTGTTGGATTTGGTTTGCCAGTATTTCATTGAGGATTTTTGCATCAATGTTCATCGTGGATATTGGCTTGAAATTTTCTTTTTAGTTGTGTCTCTGCCAGGTTTTGGTATCAGGATGATGTTGGTCTCATAAAATGAGTTAGGGTGGATTCCCTCTTTTTGTAGTGTTTGGAATAGTTTCAGAAGAAATGGTACCAGCTCCTCTTTGCACCTCTGGTAGAATTCGTTTGTGAGTCCGTCTGGTCCTGACATTTTTTTGTTGCTGCCTCAATTTCAGAGCTTGTTACTGGTCTATTCAGGGATTAGACTTTTTTCTGGTTTAGTTTGGGAGGGTGTTAGTGTCCAGGATTGTATTCATTTCTTTTAGATTTTCTGGTTTATTTGCATAGATGTGCATATAGTATTCTCTGATGGTAGTTTGTATTTTTGTGGGATTGGTGGTGATATCCCCTTTATCATTTTTTATTGTATATGTTCAATTCCGCACTCTTTTCTTCTTTATTAGTGTGGCTAGAGGTCTATTTTGTTGATCTTAAAAAAAAAAACAGCTCCTGGATTCACTGATTTTTTTTTGAAGTTTTTTTGTGTCTCTGTTTCTCTATCTCTTTCAGTTCTGCTCTGATCTTAGTTATTTCTTGTCTTCTGCCATCTTTTGAATTTCTTTGATCTTGCTCCTCTAGTTCTTTTAATCATGATGTTAGTGTGTCATTTTTCAATCTTTCCTTGTTTCTCTTGTGGGTGTTTAGTGGTGTAAATTTCCCTCTATACACTGCTTTAGATGTCTCCCAGAGATTCTGGTACATTGTGTCTTCATTCTGACTGGTTTCAAAGAACATCTTTATTTCTCCCTTCATTTCATTGTTTATCCAGTAGTCATTCAGGAGCAGGTTGTTCAGTTTCCCTGTAGTTGTGCAGTTTTAAGTGAGTTTCTTAATCCTGAGTTCTAATTTGATTGTGCTGTGGTCTGAGAGACAGTTTGTTATGATTTCTGTTCTTTTGCATTTGCTGAGCAGTGTTTTACTTCCAATTATGTGGTCAACTTTAGAATAATTGCAGTGTGGTGCTGAGAAGAATGTATATTCTATGGATTTGGGGTGGAGGGTTCTGTAGATGTCTATTAGGTCTGGTTGGTCTAGAGCTGAGTTCAAGTCCTGAATTGCCTTGTTAATTTCTGTCTTGTTGATCTGTTGTGATATTGACAGTGGGGTGTTAAAGCCTCCCACTAGAATCTAAGTCTCTTCGTAGGTCTTTAAGAATTTGCTTTATGTATCTGAGTGCTCCTGAATTGGATGCACATATATTTAGGATAGTTAGCTCTTCTTGTTGCATTGATCTTTTTACCATTAAGTAATGACCTTCTTTGTCTCTTTTGATCTTTGTTGGTTTAAAATCTGTTTTATCATAGACTAGGATTGCAATCCCTGCTTTTTTTTTTTTTTTCGCTTTCCATTTTCTTGGTAAATCTTTCTCTATCACTTTATTTTGAGCCTATTGGCCCCACTCTTTTCTGGCTTGTAGGGTTTCTGTGGTGAGATTCTCTGTGAGTGTGATGGGCTTTCCTTTGTGGGAAGCCTTTCTCTCTTGCTGCCCTTAGTATTTTTTCCTTTGTTTCAACCTTGGTGAATCTGATGATTATGTATCTTAGGGTTGCTCTTTTTGAGGAATATCTTTGTGCTGTTCTCTGTATTTTCTGAATTTGAGTGTTGCTCTGCCTTGCTAGGTTGGAGAAGTTCTCCTGGATAATATCCTGAAGAGTATTCTTGAACTTGGTTTCATTCTCCCTGTCTTTCAAGGTACACTGATCAAACATAGATTTGGTCTTTTCACATAATCCCTCATTTCTTGGAGACATTGTTCATTTATTCTCACTGTTTTTTCTCTAATTTTGCCTTCTCGCTTTATTTAATTGAGTTGATCTTCATACTTACCTGGCAAGGGAGATACCATGATCACGAAGGTGGTTTTCCCAGGGTGAGGCTTATCCATTGCACTCCAGATGTGCTGACTCCTGTGATTTCCCCAAATGTGGGAAACTCGACTGCATAATTTGTGGTAGTGGGGGACTGTGTTCATGCTTTCCCCTGAATTTTTATATTAAAAGTAAAAAAAAAAAAAGAGTTGATCTTCAATCTCTGATATCCTTTCTTCTGCTTGATTGATTCAGCTATTGAAACTTATGTATGCTTCACAAAGTTCCTATGCTGTGTTTTTCAGCTCCATCAGGTCGTTTATGTTCTTCTCTATGCTGGTTATTCTACTTAGCATTTTGTTTAACCCTTTTTCAAGGTTCTTAGGTTCCTTGCATTGGGTTAGAACATACTCCTTTAGCTCGGAGAAGTTTGTTATTGCCCACCTTCTGAAGCCTGCTTCTGTCAATTTGTCAAACTCATTCTCCATCCAATTTTATTCCCTTGCTAAGGAGTTGTGATCCCTTGGAGGATAAGAGGTATTCTGGTTTTTGACATTTTCAGCTTTTTTGTGCTGGTTTCTTCCCATCTTTGTGGATTTATCTACCTTTGGTCTTTGAAATTGGTGACCTTTGGATGGGGTCTCTGAGTGCACATCCCTTCTGTTGATGTTGAAACTATTTGTTTCTGTTTGTTAGTTTTCCTTATAACAGTGAGGCCTCTCTGCTGCAGGTCTGCTGGAGTTTGCTGGAGATCCACTCCAGACCCTGCTTGCCTGGGAATCACCAGCAGGGGCTGCAGAACAGCAAAGATTGCTGCCTGTTCCTTCATGAGGTAGCTTTGTTGCAGAAGGGTACCTGCCAGATGTCAGCCAGAGCTCTCTTCTATGAGGTGTCTGTCAGCCCCTGCTAGTGGGTGTCTCCCAGTCAGGATACATGGGGGTCAGGGAGCCACTTAAGGAGGCAGTCTGTTCCTTATCAGAGCTTGAATGCTGTGCTGCAAGATCCACTGCTCCCTTCAGAGCTGCCAGGCAGGGACATTTAAGTCTACTGAAGCTATACCCACAACCAGCTCCTTTTCTCAGGTGCTCTGTCCCAGGAAGATGGGATGTTTATTTATAAGTTCCTGACAGGCTGCTGCTTCAGAGATGTCATGCCCAGGGAGCAGGGAATCTAGTGACACTGTCTGCAGAGGCCTTGCTGAGCTGCTGTGGGCTCCACCCAGTCACTGTGTAAACTTCCTGAGGACTTTATTTACACAGGCGAGGTTAAAGCCCCCTACCTGCGCCTCAGCAATGGTGGATGCCCATCCTGCACCAAGCTCCAGCATCTCAGGTTCAGCTCAGATTGTTGTGCTAGCTGTGAGAAGGATCTTAGCTTACTTGTCTTTGTGGGGGTGGGACCCACTAAGCCAGATCACTTGGCTCACTGGCTTCAGCTCCCTCCTTTTCAGGACAGTGACCAGTTCTGTGTTGCTGGAATTCCAGGCACCACTGGAGTATGAAAAAAGAAAAAAAACTGCTATGGCTAGTTGGGTGTCTTCCCATATGGCCACCCACTTTTGTGTTTGAAACCCAGGGTGCTGGTGGTGTAGATGCCAGAGGGACTCTCCTGGTTGGTGGGTTGTGAAGACCATGGGAAAAGCACAGTATCTCATCCGGAATACTGGTGATCTGGGAAAAGTCCCTAATGGCTTTCCTTGGCTAGGAGAGGGAGTTCCCCAACCCCTTGTGCTTCATGGTTTAAGCAATGCACCACCCTGCTTTGGCTTGCCCTCCTTGGGCTCTATCTACTGTCTAATCAGTCTCAATGAGATGAACTAGGTAGCTCAGTTGGAAATGCAGAGATCACCTGCCTTCTGCATCACTCTCAGTGGGAGTGGTGCACCAGAGCTATTCCTATTCGGCCAGTTTTGCCAGCTATCTCATCTGTAGCAGTTTCTTAAGGCAGCCCTAGCAAACGAATACAAACAGCTACTGAATCTCTTCTACATACTCAAGCAAACTGAGTAAGGAAAGCTCAGTCAAGAAATAGATCACAGGTTGCAGTCTGGAATTTTTTTTCTCTCTAAGAATGCTCTCCCCTATAGGATATCTAACCATACCCTTAGAATCTTCTGGGATATATATTATATTTATAAGATGCTTTATTCTTCTTGCCTACCCACCATAATATTCCAGGGGTTAGACCGGTTAGTATATCATTCTTATACTCCTCAGATTTTCATATTAGCTTAATATGTTTGCAAAATAATTTTTTGCCTCTGTTTTTTACTAAAATATTTGAAAATATCTAGAGGTTTTTTTCATCAGATTTAGATGGTATGTTTCAAATGGTCTGACTTAAATTTTTGGTGATACAGTAGGTTAACCCTGAGGGATATCCACCTCAAATTGTTGAGATATCTTTCAAAATAGTAAGAAACAGGTGTGAATGTTGAAAGACACCACATGTACTAAGTGTCCCTGCACAGAACAGTGATTTATAATATTAGATAAACTATGAGATAAAAGTCCTATTGACAAGGATTCTGATTGTAAACATTGGTTTTTCTTTTTCTTTTTCTTTTTTTTTCTGAGATGGAGTATTGCTCTTGATGCCCAGGCTGGAGTGCAGTGGCACAGTATCAGCTCACTGCAACCACTCCCTCTCGGGTTCAAGTGATTCTCCTGCCTCAGCCTCCTTTGTAGCTGGGATTACAGACACACACCACCATGCCAATCTAATCTATTTTATTTTATTTTTTGTATTTTTAGTAGGGACAGAGTTTCAACATATTGGTGAGGCTGGTCTCGAACTCCTGATCTCGTGATCCACCCACCACGGCCTCCCACAGTGCTGGGATTACAGGCGTGAGTCACCATGTCCAGCCAAGCATTGATTTTTCTATCAATCTTCTTTTTATTTAGGCAAAGGAATGTATCAAATGAAAAGGGAATAATGTGCCAAGCATTGCACACATGAACAGATTATTATATGTATTTTCTATTAGCTTGCAAATATTAATGCTTTATACAGCATCATAAACATTACACTTTATCTCAATCTTTGCAAAATTACCAAAGTCCTCCTTTTCTCTGTCCTTTATTTAACAATGTGGCCTATCTTTTCCAAAGTTTCTTCTTTAGCAGTGGTGTCTTCCTCTATGCCTTGCAGATAAGTAGGGTACCCATTATACTGTATATGTGTACTGTAATTGTGATCACAGCAGATAATTGTATAGTAGGTAGAATGGTATAGAATAGTGTTAAAAGGATCAGGTAGAGAAATAGGACAGGAAACACAAGATCAGCTTGGAAACAGCACAGTATAATTCTCAATGGTATTATAGCCGTGAATTTCTTTACTCCAAAGTTAATAATTTATTTTGATACTAAATCTATTCAACACCTTTCAAAAGGTCCAGAGTTAAGTATGCTTACATTTTTCTTAATTGATACTAAGATATGACAAATTTAAAATCTTTTTGTTATTTTTATATTTCTTTTCTTAGATTCTAGTTGACTAAAAGGGATCAGCTCAAGAAATTGTTAATAAAGTGTTTGCAGTTGACAAGCCAGTGTAATCACCTTTCTTGGAAATAGCTGCATCTCAGTAGGCTTCAGAAGATGGTGTAAGTGATTGTCCAGGATCAATTATAACCTGGTCAATTCTGAGTTTGAAGATAGATATGGAAAACTTTGATTTCCGTTCAATTTAACTTGACCCTTTTAGATATAAACGAGAGAAATTATTTCAAAAAAGTCTTTTACAGAAGTCTAATGGACACATTTTCTAAAATCAAAATATATGAAAGTCAGTGAAATTACATTGAAATAGCAATAACAAAATAGTTATTGAGTCTTTTCTGTTATTCTTGACCAAATTGCAATTTAAATCGATTTCACCAGGACATATTTGAGGTTAGTGTCTGGTTTTTTTTAAAATAGTTTTATGGGATATAATTGATAAATAACAAGCTTCGTACATATTAAGTATAAAATTTGTTAAACTTTGACATGTCATGTAACCTATTAATGTATCACAATGATCAAGATGATGAGGATATCCCTCTCCTTCAAATGTTTCCTGGTTCCCTTTTTAATCCCTTCTAACTTCCATTCTCACCCTTCCATCTCCAGGAAACTGTTTTTCTGCTTTCTGTCACTGTGGATCAGCTTGTGTTTTCTTGAATTCTATATAAATGGAAACATACATTATGTCCCCTTTTCTGTTTGGCTTCTTTAACTCAGTGAAATTATTTTGCGATTCATCCATTTTGTTGTGTGTCAATAGTTCATTCCTTTGTGTTGTTTAGTACTGATCCATTGTATCAAGGTACCACAATTGTTTATATATTCACTTCTGGATGAACATTTTGACTTTTGGACATTTTAATAAAGTTGCTGTAAACATTTGTGTGCAAGTCTGTGGATATACATTCTCATTTTAGGAAGAGAGGAAATAAATATCTAGGAATAAAATGCCTGGATTATATGGTCAGGGTATATTTATTGTTTTCAGAATTTTTTCTTTAAATTTAACGTTATAAGTAATGGTTTCCCAAAGCTTTTGCATTATTTTACATTGAAAATAGCAGTGCATGGAAATTTTAGTTCCTTCACATTCTTACCACAGCTTGATACAGACAGCCTTTTAAGTTTTAGCCACCCTTTTTAGGTGGTATTGGTATATCATTATGGTTTTAATATGCATTTATCTAATAAGTAAATATGTTGAGCATCATTTTATTTGATTATGTACCAGTCATATATTTGAAGTGTCTTTCCAAATATTTGCACATTTCCTATTCTAATTGTTTTATTATTATTGACTATAGGAGTTATTTGTATATTCTGGATACAATTCTTGATCAGATACGTGCTTTAAAATAGTTTCTTCTATAACAGTGTCTTTAAAAAGTAGAATTATTTGCTGGTCTGGATGCAGTGGTGTTTACAATTAATTGATAACTACCAGTTACATATTCCTTTGTTCCTTGTCCACCTCCACTGCTTCACTTGACTAGCCAAAAAAAAAAAAGTAGAAGCTTTTAATTTTGATAAAGTTAATTTCTTCACTTTTTCTTTTAGTATTTGTGTTTTTTACATGATATTCAAGGAATATTTCCCTTATGTAATTAACAAAGATTTTCTCATGTTTTCCTTTAGCAGATTGTTTTGGGCTTTGTGTTGAGTTACATGATTCATTTTTAGTTAATTTTTAATGTAACATGAAGTATATATTGAAGGACATTTTTTTAAATGTGAATATTGTACAAGCTTATTTCTGAAAAAGATGATGCTTTCTTCAGTTAATTGCGTGTATAGCTTTGTGAAGAATTGGTCATGTATACGTGTTGGGTTGTTTGTGAAGTATCTATTCTGTTCCATCGATTTATGTGTCTGCCTTTATTCCAGTGCCACACTGTCTGGATTACTGTAACTTTAAGTGTTGAAATCCTGTAGGGTTAGTCTTTCATGTTTGTTCTTTTTCAACATTGTTTTGTTGCTTATAGGCTCTTTAACTTTATTATGAATTTTTGAGTCTTTTTTTTTTTCTTCTCCTTGGTCTTGGCTATGTTGGTATCTGCCTGGGCTCCCCACCTTGTGTTGTGTCTTTCATGGCAGTAAGCTGGGGCAATCATAGACTCACCTAATTTGTTTCCACCTCTCAAAAATCATGGTCATTAATTGTCTAGGTGTCCAGTGCCTTGAAGCTATTTCATATATTCATTTTTTTAGCTCTGTTATAGCAGAAAGATAAATTCAGCTCTTGTTATTCAATCTTTTGACAGAAGTAGAGGTCCAAAATAAGTGCCTTGGGCCTCTTTTAAACAAATTTCTTTCTGTAGCTCTTTTTGACTTGAATAAGGACTCACCTTCTTCTGGATGTCTTATCCTGTCTCTTCCTTAGGCATTCTCGGATGTCTTCTCTAAGTAACTGTAGTATAAGTGCACAGACTCTAGAGTCTCAGTGGTCTGCACCTGAATGCTTGTCTGTTAGTGATAAGTTGTTGCTTAACTTACTGGCAATCTATTTAACTTTTTTGGTTTCATCTTATTTATATTTAATATTGTATTTCTAAAACTGAAGTTGAGAATTGAGAATTAAAATGGAAATGAGTCAGCCTTATGCATAAAAACATTTTATTACATTGCTGCACACAGAGTAAACTCTTGACAATGTTGACTGTTACAGTAATTGCTAATGCTACTAATGGTCATTACCTATATCATCACTTCTTACTACTATGACCATCAAACCTGAGTTTATATGTTTATCAAGTAGGTCTCTTATTCTACATTGCAGCTCCACTTAACTCATGTTTTAATAGGGCCAGATTTAGTCATACTACCATGACTTCTATTGTTTTTTTTTTTTTTTTGGTATCTATTACAAGACCTAATAAAAAGTTTAACCTGAAGGAGGTGGTCAATACATACGGCAATCCTTGATATTTATTGTTCCACATGTTGCCTCTATAGATATGTAACCATAACTATGGTGAATATAAATGCCACTTTTCTTGAGAATTTCCTAAACTGATACATAAGGGTAACTTCCGGCTAAACAGTGCATGCATGTACTTATAGATGATTCCTTTTTCAAAATTCTGTCTTTTACCCAATCTTTAGGTACACTAGTGAAAATTTCAAATATATAGTGGGTGAATGTTTTTAGCCTGTGAGATACATGAAGTTTGACATGGGACCATATTCACCTTTTTGTTTTTAAGTAGTAGGTACAGCATGGTGAAGCTTAGTAGTTTATATTTTTTTTCTTTAAAAATCTGCCAAAACAAAAAGTTCTTAAAAGTCTACTTAGTTACTTTGTAGTTATTTAGCTTATTTAATCTGTCTAGTTCTTAAACATCTATTCAAACAAAATATTCTTCAGAATCCGTCTATCTACCTATCTGTTATCTATCTATCATTAAGTAGGAGGTGCTGTAGTTAAAACAGGGATGGAAAGATTAGAATGCACTCTTTTCATCTTTTTGTAATGAGCTCCTACTTCTTTACACATTCTCTTTTCTTCTGCACCTAATCCACTCTATGGAGCAGCTTAACGATTTTTGAAGCATAATGTACACCATGTTTGGGTACAGTAAGAACTACATTCATACTGGGACCACTTGCTACCTCTATATCACTGGAAAAGTTGCTAAACCTTCAATTTCATCATTATGTAGCTGGTGTAATAGTGCAGGGTTGTTTAAAAGATTAGAGATTTTTTTTTTTTTATTATTGCATTCTAGGTTTTGGGGTACATGTGAAGAACATGCAATATTGTTGTATAGGTACACACGTGGCAGTGTGATTTGTTGCCTTCCTCCCCTTCACCTATATCTGGCATTTCTCCTCATGCTGTCTCTCCCCAACTCCCCACCCCCAACTGTCCCTCCCCTATTTCCCCCCAACAGACCCCAGTGTGTAGTGCTTCCCTCCCTGTGTCAATGTGTTCTCATTGTTCAACACCCACCTATGAGTGAGAACATGCAATGTTTGATTTTCTGTTCTTGTGTCAGTTTGCTGAGAATGATGGTTTCCAGGTTCATCCATGTCCCTACAAAGGACAAGATTCATTGTTTTTGATGGCTGCATAATATTCCATGGTGTATATGTGCCACATTTTCCCTGTCCAGTCTGTCATCGATGGGCATTTGGGTTGGTTCCAAGTCTTTGCTATTGTAAACTGTGCTGCAATGAACATTCATGTGCATGTGTCCTTATAGTAGAACGATTTATAATCCTTTGGATATATACCCAGTAATGGGATTGCTGGGTCAAATGGAATTTCTATTTCTAGGTCCTTGAGGAATTGCCACACTGTCTTCCACA
>CAUYQU010045591.1:0-21592 GCA_963574635.1 Cheracebus regulus | reverse complement strand
ATGGAGTGTTTCTCCATCTGCTTGTGTCCTCTCTTATTTCTTTGAGCAGTGGTTTGTAGTTCTCTTGAAGAGATCCTTTACATCCTTTGTTGGTTGTATTCCTAGGTATTTTATTCTCTTTGTAACAGTTGCGAATGGGAGTTCGCTCTTGATTTGGTTCTCTGTCTGTTATTGGTATATGGGAATGCTTGTGATTTCTGCTCATTGATTTTGTATCCTGAGACTTTGCTGAAGTTGCTTATCAGTTTGAGAAGATTTTGGGCTGAGATGATGGTGTCTTCTAAATATACAATCATGTCATCTGCAAATAGAGACAGTTTGACTTCCTCCTTTCCTATTTGAATACTCTTTCTTTTTCTTGCCTGATTGCTCTGGTTAGAACTTCCAATACTATATTGAATAGGAGTGGTGAGAGAGGGCATCCTTGTCTAGTGCCTGATTTCAAAGGGAATTCTTCCAGCTTTTGCCCATTCAGTATGATATTGGCTGTAGGTTTGTCATAAATGGCTTTTATCATTTTATGATACATTCCATCGATACCTAGTTTATTGAGAGTTTTTAGCATGAAGGGCTGTTGAATTTTGTCAAAGGTCTTCTGTGCATCTATTGAGATAATCATGTGGTTTTGTCTTTGGTTCTGTTTATGTGATGGATTACGTTTATGGATTTGCGTATATTGAACCAGCCTTGCATCCCTGGGATGAAGCCTGCTTGATCGTGATGGATAAGCTTTTTGATTTGCTGTTGCAGTTGGTTTGCCAGTATTTTATTGAAGATTTTTGCATCGATGTTCATCATAGATATTGGCCTGAAGTTGTCATTTGTAGTTGAGTCTCTGCCTGGTTTTGGTATCAGGATGATGTTGTTCTCATAAAATGAGTTACAGAGGATTCCCTCTTGTATTGTTTGATACAGTTTCATAAGGAATGAAACCAGCTCCTCTTTGTACATCTGATAGAATTCGGCTGTGAACCCTTCTGGACCTGGTCTTTTTTTGGTTGGCAGGCTATTGATTGCTTCCTCTACTTCAGTCCTTATTATTGGTCTATTCAGGGTTTCAACTTCCTCCTGGGTTAGTCTTGGTAGAGTACAAGTGTCCTGGAATTTATCCATTTCTTCCTGGTTTACTGGTTTACGTGCATAGAGCTGTTTGTAGTAATCTCCTATGGTAGTTTGTATTTCTGTGGGATCAGTGGTGATGTCCCCTTTATCGTTTTTTATCACATCTATTTGATTCTTCTCTCTTTTTTATTAGTCTAGCTAGCAGTCTATTTTATTCATCTTTTCAAAAAACCAACTCCTTGATTTATTGATTTTTTTGGAAGGGTTTTTTGTGTCTCTATCTCCTTCAGTTCTGCTCTGATCTTAGTTATTTCTTGCCTTCTACTAGCTTTTGAGTTTTTTTGATCTTCCTCCTCTAGCTCTTTTCAATTTTGATGATAGGGTATCAATTTTAGAACTTTTCTTGTTTCTCATGTGGGCATTTATTGCTATAAATTTCCCTCTTGAAACTGCTTTAAAAGTGTCCCAGAGATTCTGGTAAGTTGTGTCTTCATTCTGATTGGTTTCGAAGAACATCTTTATTTCTGTCTTCATTTCATTGTTTATCTAGTCGACACTCAGAAGCAAGTTGTTCAGTTTCCAAGTGTTTGTGTGGTTTTGAGTGTGTTTCTTAATCCTGAGTTCTAGTCTGATTGCGCTATGGTCTGATAGACTGTTATGATTTCCATTCTTTTGCATTTGCTGAGGAGTGATTTGCTTCCAATGATGTGGTCAATTTTAGAGTAAGTGCAATGTGGTCCTGAGAAAAATGTATATTCTGTGGATTTGGGTTGGAGCATTCTGTATATGTCTACTAGGTCTGTTTGGTCCAGCTCTGCATTCAAGTCCTGGATGTCCTTGTTAATTTTCTATCTCATTGATGTGTCTAATATTGACAGTGGATTGTTGAAGTCTCCCACTATTAATGTGTGGGAGTCTAAATCTTGTTTTAGGTCGTTAAGAACTTGCTTTATGTACCTGGGTGCTCCTGTGTTGGGTGCATATATATTTAGGATAGTTAGCTCTTCTTGTTGGATGGATCCTTTTACTATTATGTAGTGTCCTTCTTTGTCTCTTTTGATCTTTGTTGGTTTGAAGTCCATTTTATCAGAGATTAGGATTGCAACCCCTGCTTTTTTTTTGTTCTCCATTTGCTTGGTAAATCTTCCATCCCTTTATTTTGAGTCTGTGTGTGTCTTTGTATGTGAGATGGGTTTCCTAAATACAGCACACTGATGGGTCTTGACTTTTTATCCAGTTTGCCAGTCTGTGTCTTTTGATTGGGGCGTTTAGGCCATTTACATTCAATGTTACTACTGTTATGGGTGAATTTGATCCTGCCATTTTGTTACTGGCTGGTTTTCTTTCCCATTACTTGACTCATTTTCTTCATAGCATTTTTGGTCTTTACCAACTGGTTTGCTTTTGCAGTGGCTGGTTCTTGTTCCTTTCCGTGCTTAGTGTTTCTTTCAGGAGCTCTTGTAGGGCAGGTCTGGTGACGAAATCTCTCAGTAATTGCTTGTCCGTAAAGGATTTTATTTCTCCTTCACTTACGAAGCTTAGTTTGGCTGGATATGAAATTCTGGATTGAAAGTTCTTTTCTTTAAGGATGTTGAATATTGGTCCCCGCTCTCTTCTGGCTTGTAGGGTTTCTGCCAAGAGATCCACTGTGAGTCTGATTGGCGTCCCTCTGTGGGTCACCTGACCTTTCTTTCTGGCTGCCCTTAGCATTTTTTCCTTCATTTCAACTCTGGTGAATCTGACGATTATGCGCTTTCGGATGGCTCTTCTTGAGGAATATCTTTGTGGAGTTCTCTGTATTTCTTGAATTTGAATGTTGGACTGCCTTGCTAGGCTTGGGAAGTTCTCCTGGATAATATCCTGGAGCGTGTTTTCCAGCTTGGATTCATTATCCATCATATTCAGATACACTGATCAAGTGTAGATTAGGTCTTTTTACATAATCCCATATTTCCTGGAGGCTTTGTTCACTTCTTTTCACTCTTTTTTCCCTTCTCTTGCCTTCTCTGTTTATTTCATTTAGTTGATCTTCAGTCTCTGATATCCTTTCTTCTGCTTGATCTATTCGGCTATTAAAACTTGTGTTTGCATCACGTAGTTCTCGTGCTGTGTTTTTCAACTTCATCAAGTCGTTTATGTTCTTCCCTAAGCTGATTATTCTAGTTAGCATTTCGTCTAACCTTTTTTCAAGGTTTTTGGTTTCTTTGCATTGAGTTAGAACATGTTCCTTTAGCTCAAAAAAGTTTGTTATTATCCACCTTCTGAAGCCTGTTTCTGTCAGTTTGTCGCACTCTTTCTCGGTCATGTTGTGTTCCTGTGTTGTTGAGGAGTTGTGATCCCTTAAAGGAGAAGAGTGTTCTGGTCTTTGATGGTTTCATCTTTTTTGCACTGTTTTTTTCCCATCTTCGTGGATTTACCTGGCTGTGGTGTCAGGGAGCTGCTTGTTGAGGTTGCTTGTCTCCTAAATAACAATTTCTAAGAACAAAGAATCTGCTTGGAAATTCTTAAAACAATTGAGTTTTTCATTTGATAAAATTTTTATACTCTTTTACTGAAGCACACAAACTTTTTATGTTTCTAATGACAAGATAGCACGCTATTTGTTGAGCAAAGAATATTTTTTTTTTCCTGATGTTTTCCATGTGCTAGTATGTTAGCTGCTAAAATCTGTTTTTTTAAAAGCAGTAAAATTTGATTAACCTGGTATGTAAATTATTCTAAATATATAGTTGCTTTTTTTAAATGATTAAGTCAATTCAAGCCTTTATCTAGGCGAAGAATGGAAGCTAGCTAGAGCATTAGCTGGCAACAGATCTCAAAAGCTGTTTCCTGAAGTACTCTCGCCTCCGTTTTAAAGACGTTATGTATTTTTTAAAATCATTCTCTGTACCTGAAGCTTCCTTTAATATATGGGACTGTGTGAATATTGTATTGTATGGGAGTGGTGGATGATTTTGGTGTGTTATTTGGTTGTAAAAACCAGACAAAAACAAAAGAAAGAATTGTTTCTGGGCTGTTTAATTTTTGAACAATTTTGCTGGAAAGAAGTTTTTCTTATGTTATTTAATGACCTATTCATTGGCAGACTTGTCTTCAGATATAGCAGAACTATAAAACACAAAGTAAAATTTAATTGTATCCTTAGGAAAATCTCATTTTATACTAAATATTTATCATGAAATATTGGTGAATATTCAAACTTCCAATTATTTTTACAAATATAAAAATAATATAACCCTATGGTTCATCATTACATATAATCTTTTAGGACTTTTTCTTCATTGCATAGATCTAGGAGCACAATGCAGAAAGCTAAACATAGAATTCAGTGTAAATAGAGAAACTGATATAAAGTTGTCAATTTTAGTAAAATTTTACAAAACAATTTATAATGTTCTATGGCTCCAGAATTTTTAAATCCTTTCTTCTTGTTATGTTGCAAAGTACTTCATATTTTGTTGGTATTACTTGGAATGCATAATTATAGTTTTTTCCTTTGGATAAAGCATTTTAAAATCTGCTTTACTTAAAGCATATTTAAATCTGCATCCAGTTACTCTTTAGAGAAATTGGTTTAGACTTACTCTTAAGTGAACATACTCAATCTTATTTGAAACAAAGAAGGTAAAATTTTGAGCCACATTTTTTAAAAAACCTAAATAGTATTCAGGAAGTATATTCGGACCGCTTGAACATTTGGTGCTTGTATTTATATTTGAAAGTACCTAGCCAACACAAATATCCAAGAGTAATGGAACAGCTTTAATTTTAATTGTACTTGCCTAAGACTATCTTAAAAAGGTTTTTACTTTACCAGTCTAGGGAAGGCAGCAGTATCCTTAGTGATAGTCCATTTTAATAACAATAAAATGTTTTATGATCTAAGAAAATGAAAAATCCTTATATAATAGTAATGTATCATCTATAGATTTTTATCTGATCTATAAACAGTCAGATTGAACGTTTTTGTTGTATGAAGTCTCTAAAATACATAAAGTACAATAGATACAAGACTATTCTTTTCAGGACATCCTGTATAATTCACAAAGGAAATACCAGTTCAAAATGAACAGAATAACACTTCATTAGGAATGTACTTTGAATAGACATTATAGTCACCTACTAAATTTTCTAAACTTGACGTGTTATGTTCAAAATAATGATAAAACTTGTCAGACTGAAATGGAACAGTATTTCTTAATGCCATAGCCTGTAAACATGTCAAGAGACAACCTTTTACCAGCACCTGTGTTGTACATTTTATGTTCACAGTGGAATCTGTTCTGTAAGACGATGCAGTGCAGACGTTGAAAATTTTGGTATTTATCCCAGGCAAAATAAAAATGGTCAATAAAGTTGTTCATGTATCCATATCCCCATTTTCCAAAGTACAAAAAAATACCTTTTTATTAGAAATGAACTCTTAGATCATTTAATCTCATACATTTTCATGAACTTTAGAAGTTACCCTATTTTTAAAGAAAACTTTTACAATCCACAAAGAGGAAATGAAAAAAAATACAGCGGGATTCTAGCAGGGCACAGTGGCTCACGCCTGAAATCCTAGCACTTTGGGAGGCTGAGGTGGGTGGATCATTTGAGGTCAGGAGTTCGAGACCAGGTTGGCCAACATGGCGAAACTCCTTCTCTACTAAAAATATAAAAATTAGCCAGGCATGGTGGCATGAGCCTGTAATCCCAGCTACTTGGAAGGCTGAGGCAGAAGTATCGCTTGAACCCAGAAGGCAGACACTGCAGTGAGCCAAGATGGCACCACTACACTCCAGCCTGGGCAACGGCAAGACTCCATCTCAAAAAAAAAATGGTATTCTTCTTTGGTCAAAACAAAAGCTTGCTGTTACTAGTATTAAAAGCAAACACTTAACAAAGTAAAAAGCCCAAACATGTATTTGTACTAAAACCTGAATACACCTACACATTTAAAGGAGCATTTTATTTAGAATTGTATTTTCCTGTGGAAACTTGAGCAGTGCCAAGGGTATTTACATCTTTGACATCACCTTTACCGTTCACAGACTACTTAATTTTATTATATGTTTAATTGAAAGGTAAGCATACTTAACTGTAGAATGATCAGGTTGTTTTAATAGAGAGGAACTTTGGTTTGTTATTCTAATATTTAACAAAATACTCTTCACAGAATCTACCTGTTACTCGTATTTTGGACAATCTTATGGAGATGAAGTCAAACCCTGTGAGTACCATGTAACATTATACTTTGTGTAAATTCCTGAATGTGTCAAACTGACTAGTATGAAAGAGAATAAAATCAGATTGAGTTTCTTGTGAGCTTAATCATAGCAGAATACATGAGGGAAAGGAAGACTCCATGTTCTCAAGAAACCTTTTTTAGCCATTATCACAGATTCTTGGAATTGGTTTTCTCAGCTGCTATACCCATTCTGGCCAGCTCTCATTCAAATGTAATGTAGATTATATCCTATACGTATAATTAAATGCAAAATATATCCTAAGGAACAAATTTCTGTAAATGAAAAAAGAACCAATGAGCATCAGTTGATATAGTATGAAGAGTACCAAACCAATTTAATTTTATAAAAGTTAAATTAGGAAAGAAGTGCATAGCAAAAATGTTAAGTGCATCTGTTTAGAGGGCACTAAATTTTGGGGTGCTGAAGAAGTAAATTGACAATGAAATCACTGGATGAATAGACAAATGGGTCAGTATTGTTAGTGTTGACTTAAAGAATGGGTTTCTAAGCTATCTGTTTGTAATTCAAGAAAGGAATGTAAAAATCATAACAATCTGTTTCATAAAACATCCCATCCTGTTACTGTCACAACCAAAAGGTGGTTATTACCACAAGAATCTGGAATCAAAAACAGCATGACGGTACCCACATCAAAACCCTGTTTTGAATTTATCTAAATCCCTATAGACTTGGCAGTGAGGCTTAGGATTCCAATCCTAAGAAAGAGTGCGAACTGAATCTTCAGATGAGTGTGACCTTTTTTTGTAATTGTCAAACATGA
The DNA here is from genome assembly GCA_963574635.1 of Cheracebus regulus. Lineage (NCBI taxonomy): Eukaryota > Metazoa > Chordata > Mammalia > Primates > Pitheciidae > Cheracebus > Cheracebus regulus. Next base: position 14,515 of record CAUYQU010045591.1, on the reverse strand, counting down.
CTGTAATAACATAAGAAACTAATAAAAACAAGTTTTAAAATTCAGTAGTGTGAAAACAAAGATACAGTGTAATAAAACATCTCAAAAGGGCAATTAATATTATGAAATGAATGGGAGAATTGTTTATAATGATAAGCTAAAAAGGATTAGATTCTTCCATCTGTGAATCAGTACAGATAAAGCGGTATACAATGAAATAATGATAGATTTTGTCACTATATCCTAGAATACATGAAGTCAGTCTAAGAGAGGAATACATTTATGACTAATTATCTTAGACAATACTGCTTCATAATAGGCAGTAAACTTCCAGGAGATACTATGCCAAGCAACTATAAAGATTAAAAATATAAGTAAATGCAAAAATTTAGACAGATACCAAATATACAGGGGTTTAAGAAATTTTGATATTGTCCAGGTGCAGTGGCTCACACCTATAATCCCAGCACTTTAGGTGGCCAAGGCTGGTGGATCACTCGAGCTTAGGAGTTTGAGACCAGCCTGGGCTGCGTAGTGAAATACCATCTCTACAAAAAGTAGAAAATATTACCTGGGTATGGTCATGCACACCTGTAGTCCCAGCTACTCAGAAGGCTGAGGTGGGAGGATCACTTGAGCTCAGGAGGTAGAGGCTGCAGTGAGCCATGGTTGTGCCACAGCAGCCCATCCTGGGTGACAGAATGAGACCCTGTCTCAAAAAAAGAAAACAGCATTTATGATTTTTGTTACCGTCCCTAATCTTGAAGTTGAGATGAAAAATAATGACAATAATAATGATGATAGCTAACATTTATTGAGTACTTATCATGTGCCAGAAATCATTCAAAGTATTTTTTCAGTGGCTCATGCGTATAATCCTAGCACTTTGGGAGGCCGAAGCAGGCAGATCAGTTGAGGTCAGGAGTTCAAAATCGGCCTGGTCAACATGGTGAAACCCCATCTCTACAAAAAATTAGGGGGTCATGGTGGCACGCACCTGTAATCCCAACTATTCTAGAGGCTGAGGCAGGAGAATCACTTGAACCTGGGAGGCAGAGTGTGCAGTGAGCCAAGATCACGCCCACTGCACTCCAGCTGGGGCGACAGAATGAGACTCTGTCTCAACAACAAAAAAAAAAAAGCATTTTTCACCTATTATCTCATTAGGACTTTTTGAGAAAAGTACTAGTATTATTATCATTTTCATTTTATAGATGAGGACACTGGAGTGCAATGAAGTCAGGTTAACTTGCCCAAGGACACATAGCTTATAATGGCAGACTTGGGATTTTAACCAAAGGCCAAGTTTTTTTTTTTTTTTTTTTTACCATTATGCTCTATTGATTAGGGCAAAAATCATTCCATTCATGGAATCACAGAACTATAGAGTTAAAGAAACATAAGTCATCTTAACAATGTAGGAGAAGCAACCAAGAAATGTTGTGACTTCCAAGTCACACTACTTTTAGTAACAGAATTGGAACCAAAAACCTACTACTGCTATATTCCTGCCTGTTGCTCATTCCAACATACATCCACCTTTCTCTGTCATAAACACCCGGATGGCTACATTGTGGATCTTACTGAAATGTTTCTCTAAGCTAAGAAAGTATATTGATCAGTTACCTTGACTTTCACTTTATAACTCAAGGCATATTGTTGCAGACAGATTTTTTTTACTTAGTTAGAAAAAGTAACTTTTTCTGTTTTGAAAGCGTTTTTTATCTGCTAGATGAGGTGGCTGTCTGCATTCTCATCCTTCTCGTGTTCCCAGATGGACAAATTGATTTGGAGGCAATGAAGAGATTAGCAAAATGCTAAAGGGATTAGCAAAGTATACTAAGTTAGACCTGACAAATAATCTTGATTGTATCCATTTAAAATGCTGTAATCTAATTCTAGATGCATTTTTATCAGTTCATTTATTAAATGTTCTTTCATTTCTTAATTGAATAAATTAACATTAAGGCAAGATATCAGATAAGTTGTCTTGCCTTGTAAGTCTGACTGGTAGTGGTTTCTTAGAGCACTGTTGAAAGATCCTTACACTACGTTTGGGTTTACTGAGAGTGCTAGGATTGAGTAGCAGTGTCCACCATTGGGTACAGGACTAAATAGTGGCAACATGTGTAACGTATTTGTCATGAGCCAGGTTTTCGTAGGACAGTCAACACTCCAGAAAAGAATTTGTTTCTCTGGCATGGTAGTTAAGAACTTGGGCATTGAAACTAGACTGCCTGGGTTTAAACCCTATAGTTCCCATACTTATTTGTCATGTGACTAGTTATGTAACTTTTCTAAAGTTACATATCTTTTCCATACCCTAAACTGCCAATCTAAAAAATGAGGGAAACAGTTACGACCTGATAGATCGTTACTGGGATTAAGTGAGTAACTTCATCTAAAACGCTTAGAATAAAGGTTATCGCATACCTAGTAAGTGCTCATTATTAGGGGTGGTTGTTGTACATTCTACAAAATTGATAGATTCATTAAAATAGGATCCTCTAAGCCAAACTGTGATCTTCTAAAGAGAAGTTCCACAGTTATGGTAAAGTTCTATTTTTTTTTTAATAGGAAACTGATGACTATAGATATTTTGATCCCAAAATGCTGCGGGGCAATGACAGGTAAGCAGCTTTTGTCTTCCTTAACTTATGGTGAATTTTTCCCTCAATAATGGAAATAATTGATTTATTGTAAAATAATACTGCTTATTAAAAATCCATACTATATGGAAAACCTGTAAGAAAAGAGTATGTATAATCTCATTAGCCAGAGATATCTCTAGTAATGATACTTAGCATTTACCTGTTTTTCCTTCCAAATATATACACACCCAAATCCATTTAGATGTCTACTGGTTTTTTTATGAAATGGTGGAGGTATTAGAAACTAATTGTGGGTGAGGGAAATTTGGATAACATCTGTTTTTAAATGAATATTCTTACTGAACCAATTGAAAAAACAGGAGCTTTAGATTGGATACCAGTTGTTTGGTTGTTTTTTATTTAACTGCTCCATAAAATTAAAGTCTCTGGGAACCATTGCTATACAACACTTTGTGGCAATGAAACATTCTATAAATTCTGCATTTTATCATAGACATTGGATGGTAGGATATTCTCATGGATATTAATTTTCATGATTAACGGTGGTATGAAAAATAGCCTACAAGATACAGAAAAAGAATAGGCAGAATTAGGGAGGAAATAATAACTGCCTGGAATGATTTGCCTGTAGCACTGAAACTTAGTTGAAGTTAGTTTCTTACCTGTGCCTTATGTTTGGGATCTTCAGAACTTTACATTTGCTCTATCTCAAGCTTTCATATCTTTGTAGATGGTATGAAAATAATCTAGTCACTAGATTAAATTGCTTGATAACTTGAAATGTTATTCCTTTCCTGAATTTACCAGAAATACCACCAAAATTGCATAAGAACTGCTAATAGCAGCTGTTGTTGGCAAGAGAGAATTTGACAAAGAATGGATTATGGAAAGGGGGATGAGGATTGACTACTAATGAGTACAGGGCTTCTTCTAGGGGTGATGAAAATGTTCTGAAATTAGACAGTGATGGTTGTAAAACTCTGTAAATACATTAAAAACCACTGATTGTATACTTTACAACTGTGGGTTAGCAACTTTCCTATATTGATGATTCTCCAGCTTACATTTTTTCCTTCCTTGCATTTAGCTAAGAAGTAGATACACAGCCCTCAGTATGCATGAGTTCTTCATCCATGGATTCAGCCAACCAGGGTTCAAAATATTTGGGGGAGAAAAACGGACATGAACATGTACAGGCTTTTTTTTTTCTTGTGTTTATTCTCTAAGCAATACCTAATACAATGTAAACTATAGAGTTTGTCATATTGTTTACTTAGCATTTACATTATATTAGGTATTACAAGTAATCTAGAGATTAAAATACATGGGAAGATGTGTATAGGTTACATGCAAACACTACACCATTTTACATAAGGTACTTGAGCATCTGTGGACTTTGGTGTCTACTGGGTGTCCTGGAACCCAAGGTAGAACTTCATGGAACTTCATGGATACCAAGGGAGACTATATTTGGCTTCTTGGTAATTTACTTAGAAATGTTTAATCCTAAATGCAGTTTATGCATGGTAATGAAAAGGAATATTAGCATTAATAAGGCAGATAAGCTTAGAGTTTCATTTTTAACAGAGCCTTCTCCTGAGCTATCCCATCACAGTTAAATCTTGGTGATTAGTAACTAGTAATACTATTCTGTTTCAGTCTTACCCCTCCTTATCCATGTCTTCTCTTAAAGGAACTTAAACACTGAAGAGGCGTTTCAGTCAGGTGGACTTGTAGCTTCTTCTGTGGAATATTCACACAGGCCATAAAAATAAGGAAAAGATGACAGAACTGTGTAATCAGCCTCTGAACAATTAAGTAAAGTTGTAATCACTCTCTTTTCTCAGTTGAGATTTTCAAAAATTACTTTTGGGAAAAATCTAAGTTGTCCTTGTAAGTCATACTGTACAGCCTGTTTTAGCACTCAAAACAAATGTAAGTCTAGACTCGCAAAAGCTTTGAAAAATGTCTTTATTATATCTATTTTTAAAATACCTTGGTGTCTAAGAGATTTTTATTAAGAAATAAGCTACAGCAAAATTCAGATCCTTCCTTCCATTCCCTCTTTGCTTCCTGTTATTCTTCCTATACATAATTTATAGTTTTTCCACAAATGTAGATACCCACAAACTATATATAATATTGAGTGTGGTAAAAATTGACCGCATAAAATATATGCTTTATCCATTCACCTTATACCCAGATTTCCACTCCTCCTCATGGGAGCTGCTGCTCGGTCATCTAGAATTTTATTTTAAAGTAATAGGTTGCCCCATTTCCTTTTAGACTCTGAGATATCTCCATCTTCTAGCTTCTTTCTATGAATCTCAGTTCACTACCCGCTCTGCAAAATTAAAGAACCCACTCCTCTAAGAAGGTGAAGGGGAGGTAGAACTGTGAATACCTATCTAATAGTGCATGTGTGTGTATTTCCCATACCTGTTTTATCCATAATAAAAGCCATGGGTGAAATTTTCATTACGGTTTTTCTTTATTGCAGCTCAGTTCCCAGAAACAAAAATCCATTCCAAGAGGTAAGTTTCTTATAAAAATTATCTGTCCTACAAAGGAAAGATGAAAGGTAACCAAGCAGTCTTGATGTCTACCTTTTTCCAAAACATGGCTTTGTGATGATTAGTGTATGATAATTTTGATAAATCCAGTTGTGTACACCCAAGATTCTTTTAAGAAAATTTAGTTTAGCAATAATATTTTTCTAATTTATAGAGCTGCTTATATTTATAATATTTTAAGCTTAAAAATAACTGACAGTTCACAGGAGATGAAGTCTAAGATTGCAGTCAGAGCTTTACATGTGTGGAAACTTTCTGAAATTGGATTCCAGACATTTGTGATGATACCATGACTATGTTTTCATTTGAAATACAAAGAAACTTCTCAGTAAAAAATATAGTAAATAACATATATTGGAAATTATATAAATGCTAGGTTTTCTAATTTTTCCTGCCTACAATAAATAACCCTAAATTCAAAAATGTCCTTTGGAGAAAGCCCTTTAGATTTAGTATTACTTAATTGAAGAATACAGTTATTTTTCTCTAAATTGTTTCTGAAAAATCTCCATATAACTCAAAAGACATTAGAAATGTATAGACTTTTTCAAAACAAATTTCTTAATTAAAATAGCATCAGGTGCTTAGCATATGACTTTTGGCTAGCATTTTTTAACCTTAATTTTGGAATAGGTCTCAGACTAAAATCCATGTTGCCTTTTTTTTTTTTTTTCTGTTTGCATTTTAGGCCATTGTTTTTGTGGTGGGAGGAGGCAACTACATTGAATATCAAAATCTTGTTGACTATGTAAAGGTACATTTTATTTAGCCTTTTTATTCTGTTGTTAGATGGTTTCATAGGTAGAACACTAGCATCCTCTGATGGCTATCCTGATCCTTCTATAACTTATTTTCTAAAAGGTAGTTTTAAAATCATGCATATATGATTTTTAAATGTTCATTGTTTTCCTATTTCCATCACATTCATTTCTAGCCTTAAATTGTACTTAATCTAGAAAACAATATATCTTATTGATGTAATGCACTTTGCAGCCACCTGTCTTAATATAACTTCAAATGCTTAGAGACCTCAAGCAAGCTCTTCCAAAAACAAAAAACAAAAAAACAAAAAAAAAAAACCTCAGTACAATGATTTACAAAACTCATTGATCTGAATAGTATGCACTTTACTCTTATCCTGTTAACTTAAATCAGCAACATATGTCTAACAAACTTGAAGTGTCTGTTTTTTTCCAGCAAACAGGAGCTATAGAGGTAGCAAATGAAGGGGGAGTGCAGGGAGTGGCAGACAGCTAAGCAAAAAGGAAGGGGTATAATTTGAAGAGGAAAAACACTATTAAAAATTCAGGGGCAACAGAATTTGTTGTTTTTAGAATGTCATTTTGTAATCTTTATTCACTTAACATTAAATAATGATCATTCTTTATGTCCTTATTTCATGTATTGCTTTAATAATGATATAGCGTTATGGTACAGTGAAGACAAAAAAATACAGGCAGATGTCACAGAGCTCCAAAACAAGTAACTATTCTTGGGATTCTTAGTTTCATAGGAGACACTTCATCTTGCATCATGAACCACCAAGATGTATGTGAGATACCTTGGTTTCAGAAGAGCCCTAGTCTTGTACAAAGGTGTTTTATTTTTTTAAGTTCAGGGGTACAGATGCAGTTTTGTTACATAGGTAAGTTGTGTCATATAGTTTGTTGTACAGATTATTTCATCACTCAGGTATTAAGCCTAGTACATTAGTTATTTTTCCTGATCCTTTCCCTCCTCCTACCTTCCACCTTCCAAAAGGCCTCAGTGCATGTTGTTCCCCTCTAATGTGTCCATGTGTTCTCATCATTTAGCTCCACTTATAGAACATGCAGTATTTGGTTTTCTGTTCCTGCATTAGTTTGCTAATGATAATGGCCTGCAGCTCCATCCGTGTACTTGTAAAGGACATGATCTTATTCTTTTTTATGACTACATGGTATTCCATGGTATATATATACCACATTTTCTTTATCTAGTCTAACATGGATGGACATTCAGGTTGATTCCATGTCTTTGCTATAGTGAATAGTGTTGTGATGAACATACATGTGTATGTATCTTTACAATAGAATGATTTATATTCTTTTGGGTATACACCCAGTAGTGGAACTGCAGGATTGAATGGCATTTCTGTCTTTAAGTCTTTGAGGAATCGCCATACTATCTTCCTCAATGGCTGAACTAATTTACAGTCCCACCAGTGTTCCAAAAGGGGATGTGTATGTATTCCTTTTTCTCCAAACCTCACCAGCATCTTAATCATTCTGACTGGTGTGAGATGGTATCTCATTGTGGTTTTATTTGCATTTCTCTAATGATCAGTGATGTTGACCTTTTTTTCATATGATTGTCGGCCACATGTAAGTCTTCTTTTGAAACGTATCTGTTCATATCATTTGCCCACTTTTTTATGGAGTTGTTTTGTTTTTGAGATAGTCGTGCTCTATCGCCCAGGCTGGCATGCAGTGGCACCATCCCAGCTCACAGCAACCTCTGCCTCCCAGGTTCAAGCGATTCTTCTGCCTCAGCCTCCCAAGTAGCTGGGATTATAGGCACCTGCCACCACACCCAGCTAATTTTTGTATTTTTAGCAGAGACAAGGTTTCACTATGTTGGCCAGGCTGGTCTTGAGCTCCTGACCTCAAGTGATCTGCCCACCTCAGCCTCCTAAAGTGCTGGGATTACAGGTGTGAGCCACTGTACCTGGCCTGGGGTAGTTTTTTCTTGTAAATTTAAGTTCCTTATAGATGCTGGATATTAGAACTTTGCTGGATGCATAGTTTGCACAAACTTTTCTACCATCCTATAGGTTTTCTGTTGATAGTTTCTTTGGCTGTGTAGAAGCTCTTTAGTTTAATTAGATCCCATTTGTCAATTTTTGCTTTTATTGCAGTTGCTTTTGGTGTCTTCGTCATAAAATCTTTGCCCATTCCTATGTCCGAATGATATAGCCTAGGTTGTCTTCCAGAGTCTTTATAGTTTTGGGTTTAAGTCTCTAACTCATTTTGAGTTGATTTTTGTATATGGTATAAGGAAGGGGTCCAGTTTGAGTTTTCTGCATATGGCTAGCCAGTTTTCCTAGCACTATTTATTGAATAGGGAGTCCTTTCTCCATTGCTTGTTTTTGTCAGGTTTGTCGAAGATCAGATAGTCTTAGGTATGCAATCTTATTTCTTGGTTGTTTTGTTTGATTGGTCCATAGATCTATTTTTGTACCAGTACCATGCTGTTTTGGCTACTGTAGAGCCCTATAGTATAGTTTGAAGTTGGGTAGCGTGATGCCTCTAGCTTTGTTCTTTTTCTTAGGATTGCCTTGGCTATTTTGGTTCTTTTTTGGTTCCATATGAATTTTAAAATAGTTTTCTCTAGTCTATGTAGAATGTCAATGGTAGTTTAATAGGCATAGCATTGAATCTATAAATGGCTTCGGGCAGTATGGCCATTTTAATGATATGTCTTCTTCCTATCCATGAGCATGGAATGGTCTTCCGTTTGTTTGTGTCATCTCTGATTTCTTTGAGCGGTGGTTTATAGTTCTCCTTGTAGAGACCTTTCACCTCCCTAGTTAGCTTTATTCTTTTGTGGCAATTGTGAATGGGAGCGTCTTTCTGATTTGGCTCTTGGCTTGACTGTTACTGGTGTATAGGAATGCTAGGGATTTGTGCATATTAATTTTGTATCCTGAGACCTTGCTGAAGTTGTCTATCAGCTGACGAAGCTTTTGGGCTGAGACTAAATGGGCTTTTCTAAGTATAAGATCATGTCATCTGCATACAGGGACAGTTCAATTTCCTGTCTTCCTATTTGGATATCCTTTATTTCTTTCTCTTGCCTGATTGCCCTGGCCAGAACTTTGAATACTATTTTCAATAGGAGTGGTCAGAGAGGGCATCCTTGTCTTGTGCCAGGTTAATATTTCTCTAGTTTCATAGCCAAAATTAGGTTGCATGGCCAGGCTCAAAAGCAGAAACCAAGGGAACATGACAGGAACCAGCTGCAAACCATCTCTATAAACAGTGCTGACAAGCTAGTACAAGTTGCCCCCTAGTCTTGACCCTAGCACAAGACAGTATTCATCACTAGTTAGAACATTTCATTCGGGTTTGGCCAACGGTTAGCAACATGACTGGTTCCAGGTGTTCCCGGGGATAAACACGTGGTTGCAATAGACACTTATGCATTCCACACGCTCTTACTCTTGGTTAAGCTTTTTTAATCACTTGTCATCATTCTTCTTTTGGCATCTTTTACATTATATAACAGAAAAATGAGAAGATAAACACCAAAATACTAATCATTTGTGTAATGACTGAAGTAGATTATAACTTTTAAAAAAATTGAAGTTTACCAGATAGTCCAGTCAAAACTTGTTCTTAATAATGTACCAGCTTGACAGTTTTACTTCTTTCTACCACAGAAAGTTGAATTTTATGAAATTGCATAACAATTATTAACTAAATCTAGTTCATTTCTCTGATAATCTGGTCTTTTACCAGAAGACCTTATAGGGGTTTTAATTCAGTTTCCTAATACGTTTGCTCATTCATTTGGTCATAGGAATTGTTCATATGAACCTCACCAATGATACCAGTATTATACCAAATAGCAATTACATTATGATTTGGATTGCTTACTAAATTTTTTTTTTCATCTTTCTCAACAAAATCAGCTCTTGCTCGTATACTAAAATGTTGTAATTGACTGAGGCACCATAAGTTTCCCATAAATTCATTCTTTTTGCTTACTCTGCCAAGATACCAGGCCGTTTTCCTTGCACTACTTTGTCTTTTAATTGAGGAGCATACTTAATCCTTCTTGAGTCTGTGTGCATGTGTCTTCCCATCTTTACGTAACTGTTGAGTTTTATCATTTTTCCAGGCTTCTTGCCACCATTTCCCTTCCTTCTGAAATAACATTTCTTGTAAAAACCAATACAGGTCATTAAGTCGTCTCTCTCAGTATGTCTCTTTTCATTAAAGGCAAATTGGGCTTACCATAGGACTCATAGAACTGTGCCAGTGTTTCTGCCCAGATTGGTTTAACCACCAAATATGTTGTTGCCATTGAGTTTTTATTGCTTGAATATAGTTTGAATATATCTTTTGGATCCAGAATCTTTCAGGAACCTTTTGAAAGATGGCAGGGGAAGAAAGACTAGAGTTTTCAGTTCCCCGAGGCAGTGTCATATGAGTAGTAATTATTCCCAAAAATACTTAACTCTGTAATTATTCTCGGCAAAAAATCAGGGCTGTCAGTGGCAAGTGTATAAGACCACCAGGTTATCCTTTACTTGGTTTCAGTATCAAGAATTTTTTTAACTTCAGTTAGTGCCTTCCGCCCACAGAAACAAGGTACATAGGCATTAGAGCATGACTAGTTGGAAATGAAGCAGTTATTTTGTGTCCATGTTTCTGGACACCTTTCTTAACAAATTATAACTGTGTTTAATAGTCACGTGGTGGTCTGTGACTTCGCTGTTGAACAAAATCATTTGTGTGCATTTGAGAGACAACAGTGTCCTAACTTTCCCTCCCAGAAGTGGTCCTCTACAGTAGATAAAACCAATGGGAGCCAAAAGACAAGCATTACAATTATTCTGTGTGTGTTCATCCTCAACATGTTATTAGCATTATCAAGATTCAGATAAAATTATGCAGATTAAATTCTTCTTTAATCTCCTGCAACCCAATCTTAAGAGTATTCTCTTGCTCTCAGCCTCTTACAAGATACCAAGATAATGTTAACTTTCTCTTTTTGCATTATTTACTTATTGGCTCCCTTTCTGAGAATAAAGACTTTTCCTCCTTTCTCCTGTCATTAGTTTTTTACCCAGACCTTTACCCCTGAGTTAGGGCACCATCAAATTCGGCAAGAGGACTTACCAGTGGAGCTGACAGCAATGTGAGACTAGCCATGATTTTTCCCCTTCGTCCATTCCCAGTCACATGAAGTTGGGGTGGATAACTACAAGTTTATAGGACTGTCTTGTCCACATGTGAGGAAAGATGCAAAAAAACATTAATTCCAGGCTTAGATAGGGGAAAATAAAAACAGTCCATACCATCATTCCTCAGACAGTTATACTTAGAGGTATTATCTTCATGTTTTTTTCATTTATATCTTTAATTTCTTTGAATAATATTTTGTAGTCATCAGTTTCTTTTTATGCTCTTATGAAAGGCATTTTAAGTTCATTTTTTGATTCTTCATTCCAAATATATAAAAATTCAACTGATTTTTATGTTGATCTTATGTTTTACAGCCCTGCTAAGTTTATTAGTTCTTATTGTTTTTAATGAATTTTTAGAAATTTTATGTACAAGATCATGTTATCTATAAAAAGATAGTTTTACTTCTTTTCTATCTGGAATGTTTTTTTTTTCTGCAACTGCCTTGGCTAGAACCTTCAATGCATTGTTCAGTAGAAGAGGCAAGAGCGGACATCCTTATTTCTGATCATAGGGGCAAAGCATCTAGTCTTTGACCATTATATTATATATTTCATTATGTTATTCATAGATGCCCTTTAGATCCATTAAATGTTTAGTAGCAACTAAGCCCCCCTGTTTAATTGTCCCGAGAGGATTTTTGAATCCCTTTTAGTCTTAGTTTTTTTTTTTTTTTTGTCCTGAATAATCCTAATCTTTTCCCTACCAATCAGCCATATTAAGAAGGAAATGAGCTAGTAGGTCTGTGACAGCCTTCCTCACGTCATTAGAAACCTGTGTCCGTACAGTCTGTATGAAACTAAACATAAGAATGACTATGCCTACGTGAGACTTGGAATACAGAATTAATTTACATGGTCCTTGGTTTATACCAGCCCATAACATAAGGGGCAAGTGCCAGAAAATAGTGCTATACTTCTATTTGGTATAACTGGTACAATTGGTAAAAATAATTTGACTGATTTTATTAAAACATTTGATAATACTAATACTGATAAATTGGGATACTGATTTAAAACCATCTCAAGGTATTCTGTTGATGGAAGGTGATTGGTTAGAGAAAGAACTGCATTGAGTTAATTTTATATTGAAATCAATATATTGGCATATTTCATAAAGTTTACTTTTTTATTTTTTTTTTGGAGACAGAGTCTCACTCTGTTGCCCAGGCTGGAGTGCAGTGGCACGATCTTGGCTCACTGCAACTCTGCCTCCCGAGTTCAAGCGATTCTCTTGCCTCAGCCTCCTGAGTAGCTGGGATTACAGGCACATGCCACCATGCCTGGCGGCTAATTTTTATATTTTTAGTAGAGATGGGGTTTCACCATGCTGGCCAGGCTGGGCTCGAACTCCTGACCTCGTGATCTTCCCACCTTGGCCTCCCAAAATGCTGGGATTACAGGTGTGAGCTACTGTGCCTGGCCAATAAAGTTCAATTTCGAACTGAGAGAGGAAGGATTCATCAAGCTTGTACATGATTAAGAACAAGTTTGCACTGGAATGTTTGATAAACTACGTTTCTTTAACATTACACCTACACTTCATTGGATGGCTAAAAATGCTTAGAAAAGAATGATGATGAGTAATTTGGTTAAGAAAGCTTGGCCCAAGGTAGGGACTGTACGAGTCAGGGTTAATCTCAGCTGGGCTACTGTACCCCTGTGCATATCTCTAAGAATGCCAGGATCCATAGTGCTGATATTTAGCCAAACCTGAATGAAATTAACTAGTGATGAATTCTAGTCCTGGGCTAAAGACTAAGATAAACCAGAGGGCAACTTCTGCTGGCTTGCCAGCATTGTTTAATAGAAAATGTAAAGATTGATTTTACATTTTGCACCTTGTTTTTATCTTGTTGCCTTGGTTTCTGCAGTTGAGCCTGATTTTGCCTACCTGACCAGAGAGACATAAAAGGCCTCTCCTTGAACAAGAATCAGGTTCCCCTAGGAGCTATGTCTAGAAGTTCTGGACCCCTCTAATGTTTCCCTGTGCTTGCTTGCTTCTTGTATACTGTAACCTCTACCTTTATTAATGCCTATTAGCCACAAGAATCTCAATTACATGGCCCATATACCATCTCATTTTGAAAAAAAAATCTGAATTGTGGCTTTTATTCTCAGAGATGGCCATTAGGACATGTATTCAGCCAACGATGTTTGAACAGCTTATACATCACAGAGTTGTGTTACAATTTTACCTTCAAGTTCACAATACATACAAGAAATTAGCAAGTCGTTAGTAGAGATTTGGCTGTTGTGATTGGCTTCCAACGTTGTAACTATGACTTTTATTCCTGATTTTGACAACGTGGAATGAGATGTATTAACTTACAAACACTGTGTTGCTCAAATGAGACTAAAAGCACAATCCATGCTACCGGCACCATAGCCCACTTTCAGCGTAAAGAAACGCCAATGTAGAGAGAGATCCAAGATGGCCGATTAGCAACAGCTCAGGATTGTAGCTCCCAGGGAAAGCACAGAGAGCAAGTGGACACTGCACTTTCAGACGAATTTTTGTTCCTCACAGACTGGGAGATTCCTGGTGGAAGAGCCCCACTGGTCACCAGCGCAACTCTTTTGGCCAGCACGGCTGTTTTGCTGGCACCCTGGCATGGCGCTTCTCAGTGCAGAGTATAGGGGACTGGGTGCCCTTTTAGTCAGGCTCAGCTGGTCCCATCCCCACAAGGAGAACAGCAATTGGAAGCGCTGAGGACTGAGAGTTTCACAGCAAGCACAGCTGAACCCGAGAAGGTCCAGCTCTGTGGGGAACGGGCGTCCGCCAAAGGAAAACTAGGAAACAGAAAAACTTCATCACCGGGCAGAGAGAGATCCAAGATGGCCGCTTAGCAGCAGCTCAGGATTGTAGCTCCCAGTGAAAGCGCAGCGAGCAAGTGGACGCCACAATTTCAGACGAATTTTTGTTGCCCACAAACTGGGAGATTCCCGGCAGAGGAGCCACAAAAGTCACCAGCGCGACTCTTTTGGCCGGCGCAGCGCTTTGCAGTGCAGAGTGTACGGGACTGGGTGCCCTTTTAGTCGGGCTTAGCTGGTCCCATTCACACAAGGAGAACAGCAATTGAAAGCGCTGAGGACAGAGAGTTTCACAGCAAGCACAGCCAAACCCAGGAAGACCTAGCTCTATGGGGAAGGGGCGTCCACTGAAAGAAAACTAAGAAACAGATAAAACTTCATCACCAACAAGTCAGATGTCCACTCAGAGACCCAATCTGAAAGTCGACAATTACAAAGACGACAGATGGATAAATCCACAAAAATGGGAAGAAACCAGTGCAAAAAGGCTGAGAACACCCAAAATCAGAATGCCTCTCCTCCTACAGGGGATTGCACCTCCTCATTAGCAAGGGAACAAGACCTGACGGATAATGAGTGTGATGATC